>CAUDMG010001246.1:1302500-1415000 GCA_958450375.1 Homarus gammarus | reverse complement strand
TCTTGTGTATTTTTCTTCCTCCCGTTGGCTGTCTCTGGTAGAAGACGGGAGAGAGAGAGAGAGAGAGAGAGAGAGAGAGAGAGAGAGAGAGAGCCGTGTATCTGTTTACTAGAAGAGAGTGAAAAGAGAGACTTACATATTTGTTTACATTAGTCAGCTGATATAACACCATCATCCAGCTGGTCTTCACCTTGACTGGTCTATATTACACAGTATTTATATATTATCATTGAGGTATATTTATAATAACAATGTTTATATAGATAATAAGAACTATAACACTGTATCTAAATTCCATTGGGTGTCATAAGGTGTTCCAGTGTATAATCGTGGTTCCACTAGGTGCTCCAGTGTAAATACGTAGTTTCATAGGGTGTCCCACTATATATACATGAGTTCACTGGATTTTCTATTGTATATAAGAACATAAGAATGGAGGAAACTGCAGCGGGCCTATTGGCCCATACTGGGCAGTCCCGTTTACACCCAACCCCTATATACCTGGATCCAGTGGGTAAAGGTAACTAGAGTGGAGAACTGCCCATAGAAACTAGCTCTCTTCCCTAACCACCTTGTTTCTGGTTTCTCCCCCTGCAGTAGCTTAGTGCCGTCTGGTGGGTCTAATGATGGGGGGCACCTGCGTCACTGTAGTCGATTTAGGGGGCAATGGGGGCCAATTCCTACCTCATCAGCAGAGCCCACGATCAAGCCTTGAGAGTGGCAGGTTGATCATCTAGGTTATTTGTGCTTGCAGCCCACGAGTAAGCAGAAGAGGATGCGGTTGAGTACCCTGGAGTCCTTTAGGGTGGAGGGTCATATAAGAGTGACCTCTCGTGACCTGTTGAGGGCGGAAAAGTAGGTCGGTCAGGTTAAGACAGTTACTTGCGTCTCCTGTGTTGGGGGAGAGGGAAGGGAGGGCTGAACCTTTGGAGCATTGCAGCTCTCTTGAAAGGCTCCTGGTAAATACTGTACATAATATCTCAAGAAAATTATTATAGTATAGTGTATCATCTGGACCACAACCGATTAGAATGAGAATGGTAGATGTTTGTAAGCCAGGTGGATGTATACAGTGATGAGATGAGGTAAGGTCAGGTCAGGTCACGTTAGGTTAGGTTAGGTTATGGTTATCGTATTAGTAACACCTGGGAGAACTAACGGTGGCGGTCCTCAACTTTTTTGGAAACAGTTGTGTGGAGCCTGTGTGTGCCTCTACCCCCCCCCCCCCCCTCTCGAGGGCATCTTGATTTTGTGGAGGGCGGTTCAAGGTGTATCAGTAGTCAAGGTTCGTCTGACGTTGGCTAGTCTCTCATAATCTCTCCATCCAAGGCTTCAACGCATCATTTCTCTCTGTTACTTATGGTAGATATTCCCTATTTTCCTTACACTTGCAGCAGCCAACAAACACACCGGCACACGGGGTTAACTTTCTCCTCAAAGAAATAAAAAATTTCCTAATTTTTGTTTTTTGGTCGCCTTCGAGAAACGAGAATGAAGGTTTTGTAATAAATGTAACATATCGGCCAGTCAGTCAGTCAGTCATCCAGCCAGCCCTCACGCTTGTAATCATAGATAACTGTGTCAGGAAGCGATGAATTTCAATGAGACTTGATAAGAAGGGTCAGGAGAGTCAGGGATTATAGGAGGAGTACACGGCTCAGTATCAGGAAAGCGGATCATTGGCCAAGGTGAAATTACGTCAAGCTGGGGCGATTAGTTCTAAGTTGTCCCAAGACTCGTTTACTGTTTCACCCGCCGCTGACAGTAAAATGTACCGTGTTAATGTGACTACTGAGTGTTCGAAAACCATATTAATTGACTGATTTTTTTTTCATTTAGACAATAAGTAAAGAGTCTAATGGCGTTTAGTGTTTGTTGACCCACCGAGGGAAGGCACAGTGGACGATCTGCCACCTGAGCTCTTAGGTATAATTCGATGTTCACGATGATGTTTTCAATGTGACTCTACAAGACAGGTTGTGCCATCTGCGAGGCTCTACACTTAGCTGGTGTCCGACCCTAACCCAGCTGGTGACTGATTCTGTGACCCAGCTGGTAACCGATTCTGTGAACCCAACTGGTACCAGATTCTGTAACCCAGCTGGTGCTACACTAACACAGCTGGTGTCTGACTCTAATCCAGCTGGTGCCCGACTCTAACCCAGCTGGTGAACCTCGTACTTGGACCTATCCCTATGGGTGAAGGAAGGGGAAGGAAAGACAGAGGAGGAAGAAGGAGAAGAAAAGAAGGAGGAAGAGGAGGACGAGGAGAAAGAAGAGGGGGTGGAGGAGGAGGAAGAGGAAGAAAAGGAGGATGAGGAAAAGGAGGAAGAAGATGAAGAGGAGGATGAGAAGGAAGAAGAGGAAGAGGAAGAAGAAGAGTAGGTGGAGGTCAGGTATATTGTGTCCTGAAGGAAGAGACACCTCGCATCCTGGTCTTAATAATATTGTTTCTTCTTTCCTTATTTCATCCCTTCCTTCGTTCACTATTTCTTTCTTTCCTTCTTTTCTTTCATCATATATTAATTCCTTCTTACCGTATTTTCTTTCATCCTTCATTAATTCTTTCTTACCCTTTTCTTTTTCCTTTCTTTCGGTCTTCATTAAATCCTTCCTTCCAATTGTCTTTCTTTCTTTCTTTCAGCCCTAATTCCATCGTTTCTCTCCTTCGTTTCAATTAATTTCTTTCAATCTTCATTAAATTATCTTCCTTCCTTCCTTCCTTCCTTCCTTCCTTCCTTCCTTCCTTCCTTCCTTCTTTCCTTCCTTCCTTCCTTCCTTCCTTCCTTCCTTCCTTCCTTCCTTTTCTTCCGTGATGAGATATGAAGAGAGGTGTACCCAAGACAAGCCGAGGGTGGGAGGTAGGGGGGGTACGGGGTGCTGGTGAGGGGGGTAGGGGGTCTTGGTGAGAGGGGGTAGGGGGTGCCTGGTGATAGGGGGTAGGGGGTGCCTGGTGATAGGGGGTAGGGGGGTCTTGGTGAGGGGGGTAGGAGGTCCTGGTGAGAGGGGGTAGGAGGTGCTGGTGAGAGGGGTAGGGGGTCTTGGCGAGGAGGGTAGGGGGTGCTGGTGAGGGGGGTTGGGGGTGCTGGTGAGAGGGGGTAAGGGGTGCCTGGTGATAGGGGGTCTTGGTGAGGGGGGGTAGGAGGTCCTGGTGAGAGGGGGTAGGGGGTGCCTGGTGATAGGGGGTCTTGGTGAGGGGGGTAGGAGGTCCTGGTGAGAGGGGGTAGGGGGTGCCTGGTGATAGGGGGTCTTGGTGAGGGGGGTAGGAGGTCCTGGTGAGAGGGGGTAGGGGGTGCCTGGTGATAGGGGGTGCTGGTGAGAGGGGGTAGGGGGTGCTGGTGAGAGGGAGTAGGGGGTCTTGGTGAGAGGGAATAGGGGGTCTTGGTGAGAGGGGGTAGGGGGTCTTGGTGAGAGGGGGTAGGGGGTCTTGGTGAGAGGGGGTAGGGGGTCTTGGTGAGAGGGGGTAGGGGGTCTTGGTGAGAGGGGTAGGAGGTGATAGTGGGGGGCAGTTATTCATGGATTTTATCTGATGTAGTAATCACTAAACGTCTTGCAGAACAGAGAGCACTAGGGAACATTAGGGAACATCAGGGAGCACTAGGGAACATTAGGGAACATCAGGGAGCACTAGGGAACATTAGGGAGCACTAGGAAACATCAGGGATCACTAGGTAACTTCAAGGAGCACCAGGGAACATCAGGAAGCACCAGGGAATATCAGGGAGCACTAGGAAACATCAGGGATCACTAGGTAACATCAAGGAGTACCAGGGAACATCAGGGAACATCAGGGAGCACTAGGAAACATCAGGGAACACTAGGGAACATCAAGGAGCACCAGGGCAGTACCAGGGGGATCACTGAAGGAACCTCAAATTTGTAACTTAACTCAGCGAACACATCCACTGCGATCTTCTCTTCTTTCATCCTTCACTCTCCTTCTCCTCCTCCCCCTCTTCTTCCTCCTCCTCCTCCTTCCACATCTTCCTCTTCCTCCTCCTCCTCCTCCTGTTGTTCCTCTCCTTCTTCCCCTCCACCTCCTCTTTCCGTCCAATTCTCCTTCCAATCTTCCCCTCACTCCGTTTCCTCAAGTCCCAGGTGATGAGCCTAAAGTCCCAAGTGATGAACCTAAAGTCCCAAGTGATCAGCCTCAAGTCCTAAGTGATTAGTCTCATGTCCCAAGTGATTAGTCTCAAGTCCCAAGTGATCAGCCTCAAGTCCTAAGTGATTAGTCTCAAGTCCCAAGTGATTAGTCTCAAGTCCCAAGTAATCAGCCTCAAGTCCCAAGTGATTAGCCTCAAGTCCCAAGTGATCAGCCTCAAGTCCCAAGTAGACACACACACACACACACACACACACCTGTTTAAGGACTATGATAATACCGAGTCCACACTAGCTATTGCATATTCAGGTCTACGCAACCCTGAAAAATATGTATCTTTTGCCAACCTTAAGATATTGACATTAACTTTAGGATCAGTGTTAGTGGGATAATGTTTCAACGGCCGACTCATTAACCTGTCTTATGCAGGTGTTAAAAACGTGGGAGGGAAGATGCGACCACCGTCTCACTGCAGAGTTTTCCTTAAAGAAGTCATTTACTCGCACATAACACATGATAGCCGCCGCGGTAGCTGGTAGTAGCCCTGATATCTGCCATGATAATCTAGGCAGGATACCTCAAGACTGGTAATATTCCGGCCAGCTTCTCACGATTCACTGATTCAAACCCTTTCTTAAGGTCGACCTGCATTACAAGCAGTTTCTGATGCAACTCACGACGGTGTTCGCCAAGGACATCGGGCGTAAGTATGGTACGGTCGAGGGTCGACTTCCTGCAGACGGACGCAAACTATCGTAGATATAGAAACAGTGGCAGTAACGGGTGATCCGGAACTTGACACTGGATGATGTAGCGCCTCGGTAGTTGTTTCAGTCCTGTCTGTCACACATCACTTCCTGACAAGCATAAAAATAACATTATTTCCACTGTCATCCTGGAAACTTCACCAGCGTCACACAACAGCTACGACAGTCCCCGCTATAGAAGGATCACCGTCAGCCTACAGTATCTCCCGGCCCAAGAAACAAGTCCTTCTTCATGGCAGCCTTTTCTTACTCTTAATTTACCTACAGTACTTCTCGCCTCAGTGGTAGGAAGTAGACTGGTGAGTTTGTTGCCAACATCAGCGGAAAGGAACAAATTAAGTGAAGGGTATACTTTAGTACGCCACCAGGAACCACAGGACACACCGAAGTCCTTCCCAACCTGTCATTAATTTTCCGGGCAGAGGCACTTCAAGACGCGGCAGAGACGATAAAGACTACATAGCACAGCACCCTAATCCTCCGCCTTTCAACAGTTTTCAACCTAAACTTCACTGCGTCAGATTCTTGAAGTGTCTTATACAGTTCCTCCTCTGGCCAGCCTGGTAGCGAGGTGTTCCCTATTGTGGAGTAAACGTCTCGCCTTTCATGCTCCAGGCTAATCTCCTCACCATCTCTTGACAGTATTCAGAATTATATGCTTGAGTGTAACCCTTACAGTAGCGTCCATATGAAAACTGAGAATATCAAACCTATTATAGATTGTCGCTGGATAGTGTGTGTAGTTCTTATCGTTCTATTGGGGAATCTCACACACGCATGTTTAGTAGTCAGTCCCAGAGATGCTGTATGATGAAGTATATAGTCTCCAGCAGAGATCCATAAGATATGATCCTTCCTCCTGCCACACATCCAGTAGAAGAGTACCACGGCCTTTAAAGATTATTTGGTCCTGCGAGATTCTACACTCTTGTGCCTGCAAACTACACAACTACTGGCACTCGTGTAGTACCAAACCATACCTGGGACCAACACCTACTAATCTACACACGGTACAAGAGCTGTAAGTACCACAACAAGATGACGACAAGGCTTCCATAAGGAGGAAACACTGAACCAACCTCGGCTGTAATTCGTCTTTCTGTGAACAGGCTCGTGAACCTCGGTAAGTGTACAACTGCCACAACACAGGTGAAGCCCGGACTTGCATGATCTATCAAGTGTGTTACGGAAGATGGAGATTAATACTCTGGATACTGAGGTGAGGTTAACATTCTTTTGAGGAAATCGTTGAAAGAACTTGGGGTAGAAATTAGTTTTCTTATGTTTAGAGATATTTTGTTGTATTATTATTATTATTATTATTATTATTATTATGAAATATTATTATATGATAAACGATACTGGTCGTGTACTTTCTACTTTGTGAAAAGGATTAATAGTTGTGATCATCTTCCATCCGCTTTCATTATGTTGGCCTCGCCGTTGGTCGACTACTCCCCATTAATCAACATGACGGCCAACACGGTGCTCACAATGGAAATCTGAATGTAAGACACACACGCACACACGCCGCCGGGCCTCCTCCTGACCCTTCACCAGGTCACCAGAGTCGATACGGGTGAAATAACTATATATTTTACTTCCTGTTTGTGTATAAGATGACGCGGTATAATGATGTGTATTAAGGTGTTCTCGGGATGCTGTACACAAATACACCTGTTGAGGGAAAGGTGGTGATGGAGGTAATTGATATGTACCAGGTACCTGTATGGTGTTTTCTTGTGTGTACCGTTAAGTCTCTGTGATGTTTGTTGACTAAGAGTGTGTGTGTGTGTGTGTGTGTGTGTGTGTTGATCATGACTCCCTCACTCACACCATCACCGTCACCACCTCCACACGTCACCCCAGTTTGCTCACCTCCCATACCCTCCTCCTTCGTCCTCATAACTCATCCCCATCTCCCCCACCCCTCCTCACCATCTCCATTCCTCACGGTTCACCTCCTTAACTCACCTGCTTCACCCCCCCCCCCCCTCTCCTGGCCAGCGTGGTCGTGCATGACCGGCCGCCTCCCTGACGGGCGAGATAATACCATGCACACCTAATTGTTGACGACCCGCGCCTGACTTATGGCCTGGGAAAGTAAAAGTGGTGAGGACTGTGTGCTGGCCAGGCTCACCCAGGCTCCTCGCTGCCTCTCGGTCACCCCAGCTGCCCACAGGTCAGCTGGGGGTTACACTCAGTCTTGACCCATGCTCATCTCCCTCTCCCATCACCCCAGTTGCCCACAGCCAGCCTGGTGTCACACACACAGTCTTGACCCATGCTCATCTCCTTCTCCCATCACTCCAGCTGTCCACAGTTCAACTGGGGATCACATTCAGTCTTGACCCATGCTCATCTCCTTCTCCCATCACTCCAGCTGCCCACAGTTCAACTGGGGATCACATTCAGTCTTGACCCATGCTCATCTCCTTCTCCTATCACTCCAGCTGCCCTCAGCCAGCTGGGGGTCACACACAGTCTTGACCCATGCTCATCGCCCTCTCCCATCACCCTAGTTGCCCACAGCCAGCCTGGTGTCACACACACAGTCTTGACCCATGCTCATCTCCTTCTCCCATCACTCCAGCTGCCCACAGGTCAGCTGGGGGTCACATACAGTTTTAACTCAGGCTATTGTCCATAAAGTTAAAACGAGATTAGTTATTGTTTAAGTGCAGGTCAATGGAGATCGTGACTTCATGTGGTACTCACGAAGTAACCCGAGGTCAACACTCTTGGTCAGGTCAGGTCTCATATGCTGCTCACGAGTCCGCCGGAGCTGACGCCGTGTGCTGACTATAGTACATAGATCTACCAGGTGTTCGCCCTTGTTGAGGAGTGGTGATGGTCCTTGTTAGAGGTGGATTACTGGGTCAATGGCGAGTGCTGTACATGGATGAACAAAGACACTGTACTGTACACAGGTTGGACAAACAAAACAATAACAATACAACTCTAGATCGACGGATATCATCACAGTCATCTCTTGGTCATCCGATGTTTTCTGTTTCACTTAAAAACGTTAATCATTATGGTAATCTTGTGTATTATCTCACTTATCTTAAGGTGACGTCATATAGACACGTCATCAGATAAGCTCTTGGAAACAGAAACCGGACCAGCAAGGTTTATGATCAACATAACAACCCGGACATAAACCACAACTGGAAAGACTGTAGCTACTTTGAAGATTCCGAGAGAAATAATAAACCATCACCTGAATAACCTGACAATATTTCACCTTCACCTGCCGGCAGACCTCCACCAGGAATGTAGTAGTTAGCCTGGCAGTGCAGGTGAGCCCCACACACTACCTGGGGGTGTGGGCCGCTGACTACACCATCAACAACACTTGACCAAAAGCGGGGCAGAATAAACGCCCAAATGGAAACAACTCAAGAGGAATAACCCGAGATGGATGGAGCCACAAGACATGAAAGGAACCAGACAAATTATGTGAAACAGGTTTTGTGGAGTGAAACGTATTTTTTTTCTCTCTCTCTTCTTCCCCGGCGTGTGTGTGAGAGAACCAAAAGGGATGAATTACAGGAGTAGAGAAATGAGTGGATCTAGAGCACCAGCTGGCCGCCTGCCATGGTCTGGTGGGGTTCATCACCTCCTGACGAGTTCACCTGATCTTCAACAACCTCTATCTCTTCTTTTGACCCTCCTTAAGAACTTCCTGACGAGGACTGTGGCGGGAGACAGGTACACACCTCCTGCATTCAGTGACTCAAGACAAGTTTTAGTACTTAGTTATCAGAACCTCGTCTTACTAACGCTGGATAATACAGTATGTCCTGCAAGTTCTCACTCACTCACTCACTATAATCTTTCAGTAATGTGTATTTGAAGGGATGAGGTTAGTTATTTGACACCGAAATAGTCTCTCTGGCTGGGTTGCTGGACTTCCTGACACTGTGGGTTCATGAGATGGCTATACAATGTAACTTCTTATCTAACGAACTTTATTGGTGAGAGTAGTCCGTTAGATCGACGTCCGTTAGATGTAAAACTTTTTATATAACGGACTATAAACATTAGATTGATGTCTGTTAAATGAAGGTTATATTTCACTGTACTGTGAGAGGGAGTATCGCTGTCACGGTCTCCCTGTCACGGTCTCCCTGTCACGGTCTCCCTGTCACGGTCACCCTGTCACGGTCTCCCTGTCACGGTCTCCCTGTCACGGTCACCCTGTCACGGTCTCCCTGTCACGGTCTCCCTGTCACGGTCTCCCTGTAACGGTCTCCCTGTCACGGTCTCCCTGTAACGGTCTCCCTGTCACGGTCTCCCTGTCACGGTCTTCCTTTCATGGTCTTCCTGTCACGGTTTCCCTGTCACGGTCTCCCTGTCACGGTCTCCCTGTAACGGTCTCCCTGTCACGGTCTCCCTGTAACGGTCTCCCTGTCACGGTCTCCCTGTCACGGTCTCCCTGTCACGGTCTCCCTGTCACGGTCTCCCTGTCACGGTCTCCCTGTAACGGTCTCCCTGTCACGGTCTCCCTGTCACGGTCTTCCTTTCATGGTCTTCCTGTCACGGTTTCCCTGTCACGGTCTCCCTGTCACGGTCTCCCTGTCACGGTCTTCCTTTCATGGTCTTCCTGTCACGGTTTCCCTGTCACGGTCTCCCTGTCACGGTCTCCCTGTCACGGTCTCCCTGTCACGGTCTCCCTGTCACGGTCTCCCTGTCACGGTCTCCCTGTCACGGTGTCTTGACTAATTGGAAGACTGGAGTGAAAATCGTCAACTGCAAGATATGAAAAATAAATAAAATAAAATAATAGACACAACCTGATAAGTTGTTGATGTTTAAATAATAGATTAATATAGGTGAAGAGGGAGAGAAATAGTGGGGTTTGATTTAAGTTTTTGACCATTGTATTTTGAACTAAGAAAGCTAAGGTGACAATTATGATGCTTAAAACTAATTGAAGAACTATTTGATGGATATTAAATAAAGATGAAATGGGTGTGAATGAGGGAGAAGAAGAAGATACAACATGATGAAAGATGTAAAACCCAAATATGTCAAAAAGATGATGATGATGATGATGATGATGAATGAGGAACACAATAAGGGGAATTCTCTTAGAGGCTGGTGAGGGAGAGTACTTCCTAGTTCTAACGGGAGGGATTCTCTTAGAGGCTGGTGAGGGAGAGTGCTTCCTAGTTATAACGGGAGGGATTCTCTTAGAGGCTGGTGAGGGAGAGTACTTCCTGGTTCTAACAGGAGGGATTCTCTTAGAGGCTGGTGAGGGAGAGTACTTCCTAGTTCTAACGGGAGGGATTCTCTTAGAGGCTGGTGAGGGAGAGTACTTCCTGGTTCTAACAGGAGGGATTCTCTTAGAGGCTGGTGAGGGAGAGTACTTCCTGGTTCTAACGGGAGGGATTCTCTTAGAGGCTGGTGAGGGAGAGTACTTCCTAGTTCTAACGGGAGGGATTCTTAGAGGCTGGTGAGGGAGAGTACTTCCTAGTTCTAACGGGAGGGATTCTCTTAGAGGCTGGTGAGGGAGAGTACTTCCTGGTTCCACAACAGTAAGCTTAAGAGAGAGAGAGAGGGGGGGGGAGGGTAATTTTATGCTTATCTTTACTAACTTGTTTTCCTACTGTTTAACCCGGATTAAGGCTTAACACTCGTATATCCAGATCAACATCCACACACCGGACACTAAACCCGGCTCTCACCATTGACCCAACCATGTCACTATTGTTGTTATTGTTCACTGTGTATCTGTGTGTTTTTTTTTTTGGTTCACCTGAATAAACTGTTTCACTCAACTAGTACTGAATTTACTCTGTCTGGAACGTGTATAAGGACTGTCTGTATTAACTGTGTCTGGAACGTGTATAAAAGCTGTACCAGTTAAGACACTCTGCTCAGGAACAAACTTATGACTTGAGATTATGAGGAAGAACCTGAATGAGTAAAACTAATAGATATTCTGAAGATATTTTTTATTTATTTCTTGTGAATTTTAAGGAGTTGAGACGCTGAGCCACCACCGCGATGCATCAAAGGGGGAAGACTGGTCGTAATGTATGTATAAGAAATAGGTACTTGTGTTTGAAGAAGAGGAGCAAGAGTGTGGAAAATTGTGTAAAAAAAAGGAAAGGAGAAAATGATAAATTATTCGTGTTTCTGAATATTAGTAGAGTAGAGACTGTAGATGGGGGGGGGGGGGTTGGAGGGTGTGATGGAGTGGTGGTTGGTGTGAGGGAGGGTTTGAGGGAGCATAGGAGAGTGTGAAGGTGACTGCTAACCATGAGGAGGACGTGAGGGTGACTGCTGCACATGAGGAGGACGTGAGGGTGACTGCTGCACATGAGGAGTGTGTGAGGGTGACTGCTGTACAAGAGGAGGGTGTGAGGGTGACTGCTGTACATGAGGAGGGTGTGAGGGTGACTGCTGTACATGAGGAGGGTGTGAGGGTGACTGCTGCACATGAGGAGTGTGTGAGGGTGACTGCTGCACATGAGGAAGGTGTGAGGGTGACTGCTGTACATGAGGAGGGTGTGAGGGTGACTGCTGTACATGAGGAGGGTGTGAGGGTGACTGCTGTACATGAGGAGGGTGTGAGGGTGACTGCTGTACATGAGGAGGGTGTGAGGGTGACTGCTGTACATGAGGAGGGTGTGAGGGTGACTGCTGTACATGAGGTGGGTGTGAGGGTGACTGCTGTACATGGGGAGGGTGTGAGGGTGACTGCTGTACATGAGGAGGACGTGAGGGTGACTTCTGAAGAGTGAGGTTACATTACAGCATATGAGGAGGGTGTGAGGGTGACTGCTGTACATGAGGAGGGTGTGAGGGTGACTGCTGCACATGAGGAGGGTGTGAGGGTGACTGCTGTACATGAGGAGGGTGTGAGGGTGACTGCTGTACATGAGGAGGGTGTGAGGGTGACTGCTGTACATGAGGAGGGTGTGAGGGTGACTGCTGTACATGAGGAGGGTGTGAGGGTGACTGCTGTACATGAGGAGGGTGTGAGGGTGACTGCTGTACATGAGGAGGGTGAGAGGGTGACTGCTGCACAAGAGGAGTGTGTGAGGGTGACTGCTGTACATGAGGAGTGTGTGAGGGTGACTGCTGTACATGGGGAGGGTGTGAGGGTGACTGCTGTACATGAGGAGGGTGTGAGGGTGACTGCTGCACATGAGGAGGGTGTGAGGGTGACTGCTGCACATGAGGAAGGTGTGAGGGTGACTGCTGTACATGAGGAGGGTGTGAGGGTGACTGCTGCACATGAGGAGGGTGTGAGGGTGACTGCTGTACATGAGGAGGGTGTGAGGGTGACTGCTGTACATGAGGAGGGTGTGAGGGTGACTGCTGTACATGAGGAGGGTGTGAGGGTGACTGCTGTACATAGGGAGGGTGTGAGGGTGACTGCTGTACATGAGGAGGGTGTGAGGGTGACTGCTGTACATGAGGAGGGTGTGAGGGTGACTGCTGTACATGAGGAGGGTGTGAGGGTGACTGCTGTACATGAGGAGGGTGTGAGGGTGACTGCTGTACATGAGGAGGGTGTGAGGGTGACTGCTGCACATGAGGAGGGTGTGAGGGTGACTGCTGCACATGAGGAGGTGTGAGGGTGACTGCTGAACATGAGGACGGTGTGAGGGTGACTGCTGCACATGAGGAGGGTGTGAGGGTGACTGTTGTACATGGGAGGGTGTGAGGGTGACTGCTGTACATGAGGAGGGTGTGAGGGTGACTGCTGTACATGAGGAGGGTGTGAGGGCGACTGCTGTACATAGGGAGGGTGTGAGGGTGACTGCTGTACATGAGGAGGGTGTGAGGGTGACTGCTGTACATGAGGAGGGTGTGAGGGTGACTGCTGCACATGAGGAGTGTGTGAGGGTGACTGCTGCACATGAGGAAGGTGTGAGGGTGACTGCTGTACATGAGGAAGGTGTGAGGGTGACTGCTGCACATGAGGAGGGTGTGAGGGTGACTGCTGCACATGGGGAGGGTGAGAGGGTGACTGCTGCACATGGGGAGGGTGAGAGGGTGACTGCTGTACATGAGGAGGGTGTGAGGGTGACTGCTGTACATGAGGAGGGTGAGAGGGTGACTGCTGTACATGGGGAGGGTGTGAGGGTGACTGCTGTACATGAGGAAGGTGTGAGGGTGACTGCTGCACATGGGGAGGGTGTGAGGGTGACTGCTGCACATGGGGAGGGTGAGAGGGTGACTGCTGTACATGAGGAAGGTGTGAGGGTGACTGCTGTACATGAGGAGGGTGTGAGGGTGACTGCTGCACATGAGGAGGGTGAGAGGGTGACTGCTGTACATGAGGAAGGTGTGAGGGTGACTGCTGCACATGAGGAGGGTGTGAGGGTGACTGCTGTACATGAGGAGGGTGTGAGGGTGACTGCTGTACATGGGGAGGGTGTGAGGGTGACTGCTGTACATGAGGAAGGTGTGAGGGTGACTGCTGCACATGGGGAGGGTGTGAGGGTGACTGCTGTACATGAGGAGTGTGTGAGGGTGACTGCTGTACATGGGGAGGGTGTGAGGGTGACTGCTGTACATGAGGAAGGTGTGAGGGTGACTGCTGTACATGGGGAGGGTGTGAGGGTGACTGCTGTACATGGGGAGGGTGTGAGGGTGACTGCTGTACATGAGGAAGGTGTGAGGGTGACTGCTGTACATGAGGAAGGTGTGAGGGTGACTGCTGTACATGAGGAGGGTGTGAGGGTGACTGCTGCACATGAGGAGGGTGAGAGGGTGACTGCTGTACATGAGGAAGGTGTGAGGGTGACTGCTGTACATGAGGAGGGTGTGAGGGTGACTGCTGCACATGAGGAGGGTGAGAGGGTGACTGCTGTACATGGGGAGGATGTGAGGGTGACTGCTGTACATGGGGAGGGTGTGAGGGTGACTGCTGTACATGAGGAGGGTGTGAGGGTGACTGCTGTACATGAGTAGGGTGTGAGGGTGACTGCTGCACATGGGGAGGGTGTGAGGGTGACTGCTGTACATGAGGAGGGTGAGAGGGTGACTGCTGTACATGAGGAGGGTGTGAGGGTGACTGCTGCACATGGGGAGGGTGTGAGGGTGACTGCTGCACATGGGGAGGGTGTGAGGGTGACTGCTGTACATGAGGAGGGTGAGAGGGTGACTGCTGTACATGGGGAGGGTGTGAGGGTGACTGCTGTACATGAGGAGGGTGTGAGGGTGACTGCTGTACATGAGGAGGGTGAGAGGGTAACTGCCGTACATGAGGAGGGTGAGAGGGTGACTGCTGTACATGGGGAGGGTGTAAGGGTGACTGCTGCACATGGGGAGGGTGAGAGGGTGACTGCCGTACATGAGGAGGGTGTGAGGGTGACTGCTGCACATGAGGAGGGTGAGAGGGTGACTGCCGTACATGAGGAGGGTGTAGGGTGACTGCTGTACATGAGGAGGGTGTGAGGGTGACTGCTGTACATGAGGAGGGTGAGAGGGTGACTGCTGCACATGGGGAGGGTGAGAGGGTGACTGCTGTACATGAGGAGGGTGTGAGGGTGACTGCTGTACATGAGGAGGGTGTGAGGGTGACTGCTGCACATGGGGAGGGTGAGAGGGTGACTGCCGTACATGAGGAGGGTGTAAGGGTGACTGCTGCACATGGGGAGGGTGAGAGGGTGACTGCCGTACATGAGGAGGGTGTGAGGGTGACTGCTGTACATGAGGAGGGTGAGAGGGTGACTGCCGTACATGAGGAGGGTGTGAGGGTGACTGCTGTACATGAGGAGGGTGTGAGGGTGACTGCTGTACATGAGGAAGGTGTGAGGGTGACTGCTGCACATGGGGAGGGTGTGAGGGTGACTGCTGCACATGGGGAGGGTGAGAGGGTGACTGCTGTACATGAGGAAGGTGTGAGGGTGACTGCTGCACATGGGGAGGGTGTGAGGGTGACTGCTGTACATGAGGAGTGTGTGAGGGTGACTGCTGTACATGGGGAGGGTGTGAGGGTGACTGCTGTACTTGAGGAAGGTGTGAGGGTGACTGCTGTACATGTGGAGGGTGTGAGGGTGACTGCTGTACATGGGGAGGGTGTGAGGGTGACTGCTGTACATGAGGAGGGTGTGAGGGTGACTGCTGTACATGAGGAGGGTGTGAGGGTGACTGCTGTACATGAGGAGGGTGAGAGGGTGACTGCTGTACATGAGGAGGGTGTGAGGGTGACTGCTGTACATGAGGAGGGTGTGAGGGTGACTGCTGCACATGAGGAGGGTGAGAGGGTGACTGCTGTACATGAGGAAGGTGTGAGGGTGACTGCTGTACATGAGGAGGGTGTGAGGGTGACTGCTGCACATGAGGAGGGTGAGAGGGTGACTGCTGTACATGGGGAGGATGTGAGGGTGACTGCTGTACATGTGGAGGGTGTGAGGGTGACTGCTGTACATGAGGAGGGTGTGAGGGTGACTGCTGTACATGAGGAGGGTGTGAGGGTGACTGCTGCACATGGGGAGGGTGTGAGGGTGACTGCTGTACATGAGGAGGGTGAGAGGGTGACTGCTGTACATGAGGAGGGTGAGAGGGTGACTGCTGCACATGGGGAGGGTGAGAGGGTGACTGCTGCACATGGGGAGGGTGTGAGGGTGACTGCTGTACATGAGGAGGGTGAGAGGGTGACTGCTGTACATGGGGAGGGTGTGAGGGTGACTGCTGTACATGAGGAGGGTGTGAGGGTGACTGCTGTACATGAGGAGGGTGAGAGGGTGACTGCCGTACATGAGGAGGGTGAGAGGGTGACTGCTGTACATGGGGAGGGTGTAAGGGTGACTGCTGCACATGGGGAGGGTGAGAGGGTGACTGCCGTACATGAGGAGGGTGTGAGGGTGACTGCTGCACATGAGGAGGGTGAGAGGGTGACTGCCGTACATGAGGAGTGTGTAAGGGTGATTGCTGTACATGAGGAGGGTGTGAGGGTGACTGCTGTACATGAGGAGGGTGAGAGGGTGACTGCTGCACATGGGGAGGGTGAGAGGGTGACTGCTGTACATGGGGAGGGTGTGAGGGTGACTGCTGTACATGAGGAGGGTGTGAGGGTGACTGCTGTACATGAGGAGGGTGAGAGGGTGACTGCCGTACATGAGGAGGGTGAGAGGGTGACTGCTGTACATGGGGAGGGTGTAAGGGTGACTGCTGCACATGGGGAGGGTGAGAGGGTGACTGCCGTACATGAGGAGGGTGTGAGGGTGACTGCTGCACATGAGGAGGGTGAGAGGGTGACTGCCGTACATGAGGAGGGTGTAAGGGTGACTGCTGTACATGAGGAGGGTGTGAGGGTGACTGCTGTACATGAGCAGGGTGAGAGGGTGACTGCTGCACATGGGGAGGGTGAGAGGGTGACTGCTGTGCATGAGGAGGGTGTGAGGGTGACTGCTGTACATGAGGAGGGTGTGAGGGTGACTGCTGCACATGGGGAGGGTGAGAGGGTGACTGCAGTACATGAGGAGGGTGTAAGGGTGACTGCTGCACATGGGGAGGGTGAGAGGGTGACTGCCGTACATGAGGAGGGTGTGAGGGTGACTGCTGTACATGAGGAGGGTGAGAGGGTGACTGCCGTACATGAGGAGGGTGTGAGGGTGACTGCTGTACATGAGGAGGGTGTGAGGGTGACTGCTGTACATGAGGAAGGTGTGAGGGTGACTGCTGCACATGGGGAGGTTGTGAGGGTGACTGCTGCACATGGGGAGGGTGAGAGGGTGACTGCTGTACATGAGGAAGGTGTGAGGGTGACTGCTGCACATGGAGAGGGTGTGAGGGTGACTGCTGTACATGAGGAGTGTGTGAGGGTGACTGCTGTACATGGGGAGGGTGTGAGGGTGACTGCTGTACATGAGGAAGGTGTGAGGGTGACTGCTGCACATGGGGAGGGTGTGAGGGTGACTGCTGTACATGAGGAGTGTGTGAGGGTGACTGCTGTACATGGGGAGGGTGTGAGGGTGACTGCTGTACATGAGGAAGGTGTGAGGGTGACTGCTGTACATGGGGAGTGTGTGAGGGTGACTGCTGTACATGGGGAGGGTGTGAGGGTGACTGCTGTACATGAGGAAGGTGTGAGGGTGACTGCTGTACATGAGGAAGGTGTGAGGGTGACTGCTGTACATGAGGAAGGTGTGAGGGTGACTGCTGTACATGAGGAGGGTGAGAGGGTGACTGCTGTACATGAGGAAGGTGTGAGGGTGACTGCTGCACATGAGGAGGGTGAGAGGGTGACTGCTGCACATGAGGAGGGTGAGAGGGTGACTGCTGTACATGAGGAGGGTGAGAGGGTGACTGCTGTACATGAGGAGGGTGTGAGGGTGACTGCTGCACATGGGGAGGGTGAGAGGGTGACTGCCGTACATGAGGAGGGTATGAGGGTGACTGCTGCACATGAGGAGGGTGTGAGGGTGACTGCTGTACATGAGGAGGGTGAGAGGGTGACTGCTGTACATGAGGAGGGTGTGAGGGTGACTGCTGCACATGAGGAGGGTGAGAGGGTGACTGCTGCACATGAGGAGGGTGAGAGGGTGACTGCTGTACATGAGGAGGGTGTGAGGGTGACTGCTGTACATGAGGAGGGTGAGAGGGTGACTGCTGTACATGAGGAGGGTGAGAGGGTGACTGCTGCACATGAGGAGGGTGAGAGGGTGACTGCTGCACATGAGGAGGGTGAGAGGGTGACTGCTGCACATGAGGAGGGTGAGAGGGTGACCATGAGGAGGAGTAACGTGATCTTTCAGGTGTGACGGAGGCTGTTGGATGGTTAGGGCGGCGGTACACCTCTATAAGTCAGGGTCCAATGTTCAACTTATTTTTTCCTTCTCTCAGCCCTCTCGAACTGTCATTTGGACGGTCTCGTACTCTCTCAGCTGTGGTAACTGTCATTTAGACGGTCCTGGACTCTCACAGCTGTCTTGAACTGTCATTTAGACGGTCTCGAACTCTCTCAGCTGTCTCGAACTGTCATTTAGACGGCTCCGAACTCTTTCAGGGACTTCTGTTTGGTAGAGAAAGTAGGAATGGAAGAAAGTTATTGACAGAAGAGAGGTTTAAAAAGTCCAGAAAGTGAGTTAAGGAAGGCCTTGTTATGGACCTAATCAAACACACACACACACACACACACACACACACACACACACACACACACACACACACACACACACACACACACGGGTTAGTTGCTTCAGTTCACCCTCCTACAGGATTTCCCCGTCGCTCCTATAAGTAGTTTATATCCTGTATCGTTTCCTTAATCACCTCAATATCCTTCGCCTCCTCCTTGTACATCCTCACATCCTCTTGGTTACTCCTTCTCTCCTTCCAAGCATTCCATCTCTTTACCTCTACTAGTACAGGATTCTGATGTCTCCAAAAAAATGTATACATACTACCTTGGTGTTACTATACAAATATTCATACTACCTATACATAAATTTGATGGCGGTGTGTATACATTTTTTCTGAGACACCCTGTATTTTTATTTTGGGATTTATATTATACAGTCACTCAAAAAACTAACTGTACTTGGGGGTGATCGATGAATTTCGTAATGAACACTGCGACTACCTGTTGATTTCTGTATGATTGTCAAAATCTTTCGTTCGTGTTGTCATATTTTCTAACATAATTTTTAAGCGACTGTTCATCTCCAAAAATCTCCTTTGGTGTTCAAATTATATAAGATGAGTTCACCTTTTTTTTTTACTGTAACGCTGTGTAATATTAGTGTTTTTTTATAATTTCATGTTTATGTAATTGTATGTGTTACCTGTGGTTATATTTGTTAATTAATTTTCTTTTCTTTTTTAATTTCAGAAGCAACAGGACAGGTATGTTTAATTTAATATATCCTTTCCCTATTTCGGGATTATGGGGAGGAGAGGGGGATTATGGGGAGGAGAGGGAGATTATGGGGAGGAGAGGGGGATTATGGGGAGGAGAGGGGGATTATGGGGGAAGTATTGAGGATTGTGATGAGGAGTGGTAGGATTTGGGGGATTATGGGGAGGAGTGATGGGATTTGGGGGGATTGTGGGGAGGAGTGGTAGGATTTGGGGGATTATGGTTAGGTGTGGGGGGATTTGGGGGATTGTGGGGAGGAGTGGTAGGATTTAGGGGATTATGGGGAGGAGGTGAACTAGACTCAGTGAAGAAATATTGACGCAAATATAGACAGACAGTTAAGGTATAACTCCCATGTGGCAATACCCGGAGGAGGAGGAGGAGGAGGAGATTCAGGTAGATAAGTGAGAAGCAGGTGAGATAAAGGGAGGAGTTAGGACAGGTGAGGAGAGCCGTACCTGGAGATAGAAGAGGAGACGTTGTGTAGGAGATAGCAGAACGTATAGCGGAGATTGTGGGAGGAGGGAGGGGGGGGGCAGGTGAGGTAGGGAGATGGTAAACGGTACCAGAAGGTATGTAAACAGTGATACCAAGGTGAAGGAGGATTTACCTTGAGAAGTCAGTAACAACAGGGAGTGAGGACAGTACCTTGAGGAGTTAGTACTAAGGGGGAGGAGGGACAGTACCTTGAGGAGTTAGTACTAAGGGGGAGGAGGGACAGTACCTTGAGGAGTTAATACTAAGGGGGAGGAGGGACAGTACCTTGAGGAGTTAATACTAAGGGGGAGGAGGGACAGTGCCTTGAGGAGTTAATACTAAGGGGGAGGAGGGACAGTGCCTTGAGGAGTTAACACTAAGGGGGAGGAGGGACAGTGCCTTGAGGAACCAGTCAGTACTAAGGGGCAGAAGGATAGTACCTTGAGGAGTCAGTACCAAGGAGTAATAAGGACAGTACCTTCAGTCGTCAGCCAGTACCAAGGGACAGATGGACAGTACCTTGAGGAGTCAGTGCCAAGGAAGGAGGGGGTACTGGAGGAGCTTCATAAAGGACTTGGTCTCACAAGTTGCAAATTAAAACAGTTTGCAACGGTCTGTCGGCCATGCGCGGCGAGGGTGCTTGTGAGGCCGCGGCAAGTGTTGTATGAGTGGGCGGCTCTGTCATGGGTGGAGGGGCGGCATTGTCTTGTCTGGAGGGGCGGCTCTGTTGTGGGTGGAGGAGCAGCTCTGTCGTGGGTGGAGGAGCAGCTCTGTCGTGGGTGGAGGAGCGGCTCTGTCGTGGGTGGAGGGGCGGCGTTGTCTTGTGTGAAAGGGAGGCTCTGTCGTGGGTGGAGGAGCAGCTCTGTCGTGGGTGGAGGGGCGGCGTTGTTTTGTCTTGAGGGGCGGCTCTGTCGTGGGTGGAGGGGGCGGCATTGTTTTGTCGAAGGGGGTGGCACTATTTTATCAAGGGAAGGAACGACACTGTCTTAGCTAGAGGAACGACACTGACTGGATGGTGGTGGGGGGGGGGGGATTACCACAAGAGACAGTCATCATAATGTTCTCCCACAAAAACCTTCCAGTCTCTTAAGCAAGGGAACGACGCCTCAGTAAAAAGATAAAAGAGAAGCCGCACCTGTCTCCTGTCCACCTGTGTTATCTATTCATTAAAAAAATAACAAAGAGAAAATAACCTCTGGACCGTAGCATTTAAGAACAGTAATGTGATATGACCAGCAAACAGATGACTTGTTTATCTGTCAGTGCTATCAACGTTCATTAATATATATATACAAGACACATAATTGGCCCATCAGGAATAGCATCTTGTGGCGACCTTTCGTGAGCTGTGGTTGTTTGGGAAGTCAGCGAGGCAAAGCGTTAATAAGGTTAGCGAAAGATGAGATTTCTTTTTTCTTGTTGATTGAAATTATCTCAGAGTAGGTTAGGTTAGGTTAGGTCCTAGATCATTAATGGTTTGTACGTTGTGTTGATTTTGTATGGATATGAAAAAATATGTCAAAAGTTTACTTGATTTATGACATAAAACTGGTACTGGTAATGGGGTGAAAAATAGTATTGAGATTACTGAAATTAAAAGTGTTTATTATCCCCGTTTGGAGGGAAAAAAATAAGAGTATTTATAAATCAGGACCTCGAAAACACACACACACACACACACACACACACACACACACACACACACACACACACACTAAAAAAGAAAGATCAACACATTTTTATAATTTTAATGATGACGTCAACCATTGTTTACTCACATCTTTAGAACACTACAGTCATAAGATTGTTCTGACTCAAAAAGTTGAGATGAAATAAGTCGAAGATGATACTTGTCGTGGTAACTTATGACATCTGTAAAGAGCTATCATCGAAATTAGCACCAGGACCACTTTAAGGTTTGTTGTCGTGTCAAAATCTCTCCCCTTCTCGGCAGTATCAAGGGTGAAGACTTGAGAATTTTCATGAAAGTCGCCGTTAACACCTTCAGTACAGTGTTGTTACGTTACTACACAATGGGGTCCCCGGTGTGTTGTTTGGGCTTCTTCAGCTGCGGTCGGTGGTGGCAAGCGACGTGTGGTTACCAAGAGTTTGTTTATTGTGTCATGTAGCTCACCCCCCCCCCCCTCCATTACCTTTTGGGTGTGTGGTTCAAGTGGATACAATGCTCACCTCGCGTCCTAGGGGTCACTAGTTCGCATTCGGGTCACTACCAATCCAACCAGCTGAGGAAGTGATTACAATCGATTTCAGTATCCGCCATCTCTCTCTCTCTATCTCTCTCCTTGTGAACCTCAGGTGGCATAGTTTTCAGTGTGTTGTATCCGCATTGCCTCTAACGGGCTATCAAGGCTATGGCACCACTTTCACTATTGCGTTTGGAAAGAATCTTAGTGGATGATCCTGTGAGTGTTTACAAGATACACCAGGCAGTTATTAGCTTACGATACTTCACCTCCGACCTTCAAATTTGACCTCTGACCCCACAGACTTCATTTATGACCTTATAATCTTACAGAATTCTCTTCCATCTTCAGAGCTTCTTTTGTAACCCCTTGACCGTGTGAAATCAGATGACCCCCATAGCTCTGATCTGCGATCTTAAGAGACACTTCTACATATCCTCACAACTTCAATTCCTCTCTCCTAAATGTATTCACCTTTGACTATCCTAAAGACCTGGCCCCTTGTTAACCGCGATGATAAAGGTCCTTGTTTAATTCTGACTATTTTGTCCTGATTCTACGGTCCCTCCTACGCTTTAAGAGCCCTGACCACTTTACCTCCCCTTGCCCCCCCCCCCCCCCCCCCCATCAGAGCCCTCAGTGGTGACCGCACAACCTTGACCCCCGGGCAAGGGAGTGTTGGGGTGAGGGGCAGCCGGCGTGAGGGGTCTGGCTCACGGCCGGCTGAGTGATGATCCGGCCAGGTGAGGCTAATTGGTCAACTGACTGATTCATGATGATGCCGCCGCCCCTCACCGCCCAGTTCCTCTGTCAGCCCTCACCTCTCAGTCCTCAGCCAGCCCTCACCTCTCAGTCCTCAACCAGCCCTTATCTCTTTATCATCTGTCAGTCCTCATCACTTAAAACACACACACACACACACACACACACACACACACACACACACACACACACACACACACTATAGATTCAGAAAATATGTAGTAAAAGAACAATGGCATCATTTGTGTCGACATGAACCGGATCCCCCCCCCCCCACATGACCTGAGATGAACACCTTGCCCCACATGACCTGAGATGAACACTGACCCCCACATGACCTGAGATGAACACTGACCCCCACATGACCTGAGATGAACACTGACCCCCACATGACCTGAGATGAACGCTGACCCCCCACATGACCTGAGATGAACGCTGACCCCCACATGACCTGAGATGTACGTTGACCTCCACATGACCTGAGATGTACGCTGACCCCCATATGACCTAATTTTAACGATGACCCCACATGACCTAAGATGAACGCTGACCTCCACATGACCTGAGATGTACGCTGACCCCCATATGACCTAATTTGAACGCTGACCCCTCATATCCTGAGATGAACACTGACCCCCACATGACCTGATATGAACGCTGACCCCACATGACCCTCGTTCTCGGGCCTCGTGCTAAGAATAGTCAAGGAACATTAAACACTGTATTTCTCCGTCGTCTTGCCTGAGAACTTGTAATGGTCTGATGGTAATCTCTCGCGGGCCTATTAACTATAAATCGTTACCTCACTTAACCTATCCTAACCTAATCTAATCTAATTTAACATAACCTAAATTGACCTTACGTAACGTAACGTAACGTAACGCAACGTAACCTAACCTAACCTGACAAGGACGTTCCAGTTTAAGGACCTAAAATACAGACAAGTGAAGGTTTACTCAGTACCAGGATAGAAGTGGTGGCTGTACCAGGATAGAAGTGGTGGCTGTACCAGGATAGAAGTGGTGGCTTGGTTGACGATCCAAACAGTTACCTGGCGAGAGGCACACGGAGCTGATTTGACTCTTGCAACAAAGAGCTGAGAGTGCCAGCGGAGAGTAAATATGTCATAGTTGGAACTCAAGAGTACGCGTACTACCGTTGTAACAGGAAAAACAAAACATTCCGTTATTGCAACAGGCAAGTAAATATGCCACCTTTGCAACAAGATAACATTCCAGGCAACTAAACATTATACCTTTGCAACAGGTGGTAGGTACCCATCATCCACAGCTCTCCTCTTACCAGCCAGCCATACTCCCCACCATCCCCCCACCACCATAAACTGCGTAGAAAGGCAAATGATGGCTATCTGCAGCACCCAGGCTGACAAGGCAGCATAAACAAGGCGGCGAGGAAGATTTGCGACTATGAAAATCAAGTTGGGGAATAAATTATGGCTGGCAGGCACGATGACCATGTGAGGCGGTGAAGCAGTGAAAGCTGGCGACGAGGGAGGATGTGGCCACCTCCTGATGGGGGAGTTGGCTCCTGATGGTGATGGGAAAGTCTGATGGTGATGGTGGAGAAGTCTGCTGTTCATGGTCTTCTGCCTGTACTGTCCCTACTAATCGCGAGGTCTGCTGCTTTTGCTGTCCTTATCCTACTGAACTTGGTCCTACTGCTTGTCTGCTGTGTTACGTCTGCTGTTAGCTTCAACCACCTGCCCTACTGCTGCTGTCCTTGGCTGCTGTCCCTGCTGTTGCTTTGCTCAGTATGTTGCTAAATATTGCTGCCCCTCCTGCTTTTTCCCACGGTCTGCTATCCTGTCAGTAACACGCACATAACAGCAGTCAACCACCAAAGGGCAAAGGTTTGTCAAAGGCGGCACTCAGTAACTGGCGGGGCGGAGGAGGAGCAGGAGGAGGGAGTTATGGGGTCAGTCTATGGGGTCACTGGGGTGTCGGAGCACTACCTGGGGGTCATAGGCTCTCTCCTCTGGGTCATCTCACGTCACGGGAGGCAGGAGAGGTGACCAAGAGGTAAGTGGAAGGTTGCTACAGGTCGTTGAATTAGCGCCGGGGAAGAAACACTGTGTGACATAACGCACCAATTCTCTAAGAAGGTGTTTGCTGATTGGTGCCTCAC
Organism: Homarus gammarus; assembly: GCA_958450375.1. Classification (NCBI taxonomy): domain Eukaryota; kingdom Metazoa; phylum Arthropoda; class Malacostraca; order Decapoda; family Nephropidae; genus Homarus; species Homarus gammarus. Next base: position 1,390,712 of record CAUDMG010001246.1, on the reverse strand, counting down.
GTGAACACAAAGTTGGTGACATATTTGGCTTCATCGGTCATAACTAGACGGTGTTTGTTTAAGTCATGAGAAAAATTAACGTATTTAAAACGAGGTAGTTATTGTAGTAGACTGAATATGTTGTACTGTAGGTCGAGTTGGCGTAGAAAGCCGTAGATGATGAACCAGCTGACCGTAAGTACACACACACACACACACACACACACACACACGATTGTATCTATATTCATCATATTTCTGAAGTCTGAGAACCATCAACTTTATTTTTTATTAGGAAAAGATAATTGTTATGTATTGGCAAGTGTGTTCTGTTGAGGCCAGGAAAATGTTCTTTGTGGGGAGAGATATACTTGTATAATCTATTAGATATTACATCAACGTGTGCGTGCGTGTGTGTGTGAGTGTGTGTGTGAGTGTGTGTGATCCCTAGCGCCGCTGAACGACTAGTGTTTAAAGTGCCATGTCCTCCCCAAACTGTTATATCAGTAAAGAAGAGGTCAACCCGCTCTACCCGGACTAACAACCATAGGGCTCAGGTCACCACAGGTCACCAATCCCAAGACACTTCCACTACAGCTGAGAGACATAAACAAGATGGGAAATAATGGTTTTTGTCACCAACACGTAAGAAAAATACCAACGGGGTCTTGAGTGTTTTGCAACCTTGAAAAAAAAGCAAATAAAATTAAAAACAAAATCCTTAAACTCTAAAACCTGATTATTTCATTTAATTTTATTTTATTTGTATACTGATATTAGGTAGATATTAGGTTAGATATTAGGTAGATATTAGGTAGATATTAGGTAGATATTAGGTTAGATATTAGGTTAGATATTAGGTAGATATTAGGTTAGATATTAGGTAGATATTAGGTAGATATTAGGTAGACGTAGGTTATTATTTTAAGCAGGTGGATGTGAGACTGAGGAGGCTCTCAGCTTTACTGTATGATGAAGTGTATGATGCTTTGGTTGACGTATGTATGATGTGAGTCATTGAGAGCACACACACACACACACACACGGCGGTATAATAGTACACTCAAATGCACTAATACATTCTGGTGTGTATTGAGGCATACCAATATACACTGAAATTCATTAATGTTTACTAGTATGTACCGAGTCAGTCCAATGTATACTTATGTAATTGTGAGATACATTGAAATATACTAATGTATACTGAGCTAGTATACTAATACAGCTTTAGGCGCACTTAAGTATGCTGATGTATACTAAGCTTCTCTCGTATACTAAGCTTCTCTTGAGGGTACGGTGGGTTGTACCGTGTAAAGCAGGGTACGGAGCTTCAGTAGTTAGTGATGTGTTACGGCTTGACGGGTGGTACATCAGACACGGGGTGACTCGTATACGGTATACTAGGATGTACCGAGTTATTTTAAGGTACACTGTCGTAGATCACGGTACCAGTGAGTAAGGTGTGTTGAGTTACAGCCAGAGTACAGTCAACTTATGGTACAGAGCTACAGTATATAGTGGGGAGTTTTTAACATGAATATATTTGTGTACAGTGGACAACAGCGGCGGTACAGTAAGTTACAGCTACAGTACAATAACTTATATCGACGATACAGTCAATTACAGCGATGGTGCAGTTAGTTACAGAGATGGTTTAGTCAATTAAAGCGATGATACAATAAGTTACAGCAGAAAATACCAGGAATTACTGATGTACAAGGCAGGATGGCCCGTGAACCTTGTGTAGCACTTTGTTCACCCCGGCAGGAGCCGCGGGGAGTGAGGAGAGTCTGGGAGGTGATGCAAGGTGGGCGGGGTGAGGGTGGGGCAGCGGGGCCTCCCTCAGGTGCAGCCAGGGTCAGGCGGGGCATCGAGGGTGGCGGGGCATGACGCCAGCAGCCACAGGGGTCGCGAGATGCCCCAGGATACGAGGGTGCCCCGCGGGTGAGCCGCGTGTGGGCCACGTGGCTCGGTGACCTCCTCCAGGGGGGGCAGGTGACGGGGTAGAGGTCACAGTGCCCTCGTTGGTGCACTTGACGTCACCTTTGTTGTTGTGCTCACCTGTAAGTTACTGCTCGTGAGGCTCTTCCTGGACTTTACCTTCCCTACTGTTTTATCTTCGTCATCTGTCCTCGATTCTTGTTTTTACATTTATCGAAGCAGAATAAAAAAAATCTCATAAAACTTGTAATCTTATAAATTATTCGCTGTTGTCATTGTTGTGTGCTGGGTAACCTTGACGCTCGTCAGGGTAGTCCCAGCAGTAAGTCTCATAAGAATATTCCATCCTTATCTTTATACCTCGTGAAGAAATTGTCACGGGCAGCTTTACGTTGAAGTATTAAGTAGTGTAATGACAGTGGGTGTTCCTGTTAGTTGGTGTTGTAATAGTCTTAACTACATTGTCTTCAGCACCTTATTAATTGCTTTTCATCCAATAACATTCATTCTATTTCTTTAAGGTTGTAATTCTCTGCCAAACAATGACAAGCACCTGCCATAGTACCTGTTATGGTGTGTTTGTGTGTGTGTGTGTGTGTGTGTGTGTGTGTGTGGAGGGGGGCCACGCCACTTCACCCCTATGTCACCCTCCTCCAGTGCTCTTTGACACGGGGCTCTCATTCAGGCACGTGTTGTTCCCCCCTACCTCTCTCCCAACCCCCTCACCCCCCCCCCCCCATACACATACACATACTGTACCGTATATACATAAAAACTTCCTCTCATTGAAAACAAAATTGTCCCTCCACTGACATAATAATCGGGACGCCACTAAAGAACAACGACCCGATTACGTGATTATACCCCCCATTGAGGTGAGGGAGTCAACGGTCTGGTACCTCACCCCGAGGACGCTCTTTGACACACGGGTGGAGGTCGCCGTCTAATGGATGCTGTGGGTAGGAAGATGAGGTCAGGTGGTGTCAGGTGGTGTCAAGGGGGGGGGGGGGGGGGGTTCGGGCGTGGGAGCTGATGTGGTTGTATTGGGGAAGGGGGGAGGGACCCAAATGTTAGTGGGCCAAGGTCGTAGCTCTGGGGGGGGGGGGCCTGAAAGTGAATCTGTTTGCTTGGAAGGAGGGTGTAGGTGTGGGAGGGGAGGGGATGTAAGTGTGGGAGGGGTAGTGAGGGAGGGTGTAGGTGTGGGAGGGGAGGGGATGTAAGTGTGGGAGGGGTAGTGAGGGAGGGTGTAGGTGTGGGAGGGGAGGGGATGTAAGTGTGGGAGGGTGTAGTTGTTGGAGGGACTGGGGAGGGTGTAGGTGTGGGAGAGACGGGGGAGGGGGTAGGTGTGGGAGAGACGGGGGAGGGTGTAGGTGTTGGAGAGACGGGGGAGGGTGTAGGTGTTGGAGAGACGGGGGAGGGTGTAAGTGTGGGAGGGACGGGGGAGGGTGTAGGTGTGGGAGGGACGGGGGAGGGTGTAGGTGTGGGAGGGACGGGGGAGGGTGTAGGTGTTGGAGAGACGGGGAGGGTGTAGGTGTTGGAGAGACGGGGGAGGGTGATGGTATGGGAGAGATGGGGGAGGGTGCAGGTGTGGGAGGGACTGGGGAGGGTGCAGGTGGGGGAGGGTGTACTGTAGATGTGGGAGGGGAGGGGAGGCTTTCTTCCGTCTTGACTCATGTCTTTGGGGTGAGGGATCAGGGAGGCGGAGCTGCACGGATATTTACACTGGAATGAGGTGATATTTATTTCCTTTTGGACTTTTAGAGAGAGAGAGAGAGAGAGAGAGAGAGAGATAGAGAGAGAGAGATAGAGAGAGAGAGAGAGAGAGAGAGAGAGAGAGAGAGAGAGAGAGAGAGGCTGACGTAAAGTTAAAGAGAGGAAGAGGAAGAGACTAAGAAATAGATACATAGACAGGTGTAAGTATAGACAAATAGACAGACAGACAAAGACCACAAGCCCTTGGAAGTTCCTGTGTGGGGGGGGGGGGGGGCAGCAGTGACCCAGGCCGCCCCCCAGTGCCGCCCCGGGATCACTCTGGGTTAACTACGCGGTAACACTTAAGGGCAAGAACGTGTTGACAAATGCAGAGGGTACTTGAGTGGTTTGTCGAAGTGCAGCTCCCTTCAATAGTGCGTTTACAGGGGCTCATCAGGTTTTGTGCAGTGTGGCAGCCCTGTGTTTGTTTACATTCCACAGAAAGAAACTAGCAATAGCAAACTTATTATGGAATCAAGGTTAAACAATATTAAAACAAATATACCAATGCAATGATTTGTGGAATGTTTGTATGATGAGCCTCTGTAAACGTACTAGTGAAGGGGACTGTACAGCCAACCAAGGATGCATCGACCTGACCCTTGCTCTAGTACTGGCAATTTTACCTGGTGATACTTGGTGATCTGTGGGCCGCTGGTGCAGGGATACCGTCTGTCGTTATTGTGTCACTTGAGCCTCTTACAGTACACAGTGTCTGCTCTCTAACTTATGACAGATTATGTTATATAATGATCACATTGTAAAGAGAATTACTTCCTTCATTAAACACTTAAGATTAAATGTGGATCTTGTATTCTTGACATGTGATGTGAGAATATTGCCCCAGCCCCGGGTGTAGTTGTGTTGCCAAATCATTAATATAATTTTCTTCGTTATTTAAGCAAATAGACGAACATTTGGAAACTTCCCATGATCTTAAATAATGCTGAATAGTTTATTATCATAAAAATGCTGCCTTAGGATTGTTTAATATTTACCCTGACAGTCGAAAATAGATCCACCAATTACAATCGTCAAGAAAATACAACTTTCCTTCACCAATTATTGCCAGGTAAAATTGCGAGTACGATAGCCAGGGGTGAGGTCGATGTATCTTTGGTTGACTGTACATGTGACACAGGGATGGTTTGGGGATACATGTGGTTAAGGAATGCTTGTATCACTGGGTAGTTCAGGGACACATGGGTCATTTGAAGGACACATTATAACAGTGTAGGTAGCGTATGGGACACTTAATACAGGACACATTAGACAGTAAGACGCACACAATACAGAGACACATGAACTTGGGACACAGTATAGAAGAATGCTTGGGAAAATGTTGGGATATTGGGAAACTAAAGACACATAAATTTAGGATTCCTGGGATAGTCTTGGTGATATGGGACATTGTGATGGAACAGGGGTAGACCACATATCATCTTACATAAACATCTGTGTTGGCGTGGGAATATTTGGGACATTGTTGGGACAGGCTTAGGATAATGTTGGGACAGTGATGGGACAGAATTGGGACAGAGTTGGGACAGAGTTGGGACATTGTTAGGATATATTTTGAATATTATTGTGAGGACAGAATATTGTACAGAATTTAGTACTGTCTTAGAACAATATTCTTAGAAGTAATTAGAACAATATTGGAACAGGAATGAAACAGAGAGAATATTACTTAGAAAGGTTAAGAATAATATTAATTAACGAAGGGTAATATGGATCATGTATGATTCTGAAGACCACAGGTAATGGGTGCTTGTATACCTGTAATATCTTAAGAGAAGTTATTGGGGCCTACGGAGATTCCCTTACAGTTGTTCCCCTGGCAGACAGCTGGTGACGACGTGTGGGAGTCATAAGGTCTAGTCTTTATTTACCAACATCAGCTGATTATTTTGTTTTGTAATGAAGAGATGTTTATATTACAATGGATTACCTGGAGATTAGACACCCTAGCATAATCCAGGTGAATATTGGACACATTAAGGTTAACGTAGTATAACCAAACTTAACCTAACCTAACACAAGTAACGTTAAGGTGTTTAATCACCAGGTGAAATAAGCGGGGTGGCTAATCTTCACGTGATCCAAAACTATTACTAATTTTTATTCTTAATGAGCAGAAAGACGTCTGGAAGGATAAAATCACAAATAATGTTATTAAAGGTTAAGATGTGGTAGAATTTTAGAGCTGAACCATTCACGTGTAAATGTTAGGGTGGAGACTGGACTTCTCGACCAGCGTGAAGTTGTGATAATAACATTTTGGAAGACTCCTTAGATAAGCCTGTGATAAAGGAGGCGGTCAGAGTGGAGGTCCACAGGGGTCACCCTGGGGGAGCTATTGACCCCCGGGGCGGCACTGTGGGAGGGGTGGGGCAGCGGTCACATGGGAGGGGCTCCGGTCACTCCACACACCAGGGGAGGCCAGACAAGATGGAGGGGGTGCCGATCAGCAGGACGTAACTGGAGATGCGCGCGGTCAAAATTAGAGGCACATTTTCACATCAAAAGCTGAAAACCCGAAGAAGGAAAATTCGGTTGATGGTTGTGTGTACACTGGTGGGAGGGTCTCTGGTATCCACCCGTCACAATAGAGACTTTAACATGCAAAGCTGAAAATCGGAAAAAAAGAATATTAGCTTGAAGGTTGTGTGTGGGTGCCCTGATAAGAGGATTCCTGGGGCCTGCAGTAATGTTCTAGAGTCTAGACTATAGAGTTTGGGTTTGTTGATTGAGCAGCGAACAGTGATATGTGGTGGAGCCATGATGGATGAGGAACCACTTAAGGAAGGTCAGCATCCTCCTGTGGTGCTGTAAAATATACCAGTTTGTAAAAAAAAAAATTATACGAGTTTAATAGTGTGAGCCAGTGATACACCTTTAAGAGACAGGTAAACAACTGAGCGAATATTATCACGTGGTCATTAGTTTTTATTTTTTTTTTTGCGGCAGAGTAACTAATTTATTGTATACATTATATTCATCTTTGTGGACGGCTGAGCAAAAACCAGCAGATACACTAAAACCTTCAGACCTGGACACTGGTGGCTGAGTGAATGTTGTGACTCAGTTATACATGGTTATTTTCTTAGGGTTCTGGGTGAGACAAAATCATAGTCACAGTTTAATCGTGATTTGTATGAGAGATATGAGGGATGAGAGGGAGTCAGTTACGGGAGATGAGAAACATGAGGGATGAGAGGGAGTCATTTACTGGAGATGAGAAACATGAGGGATGAGAGGGAGTCAGTTACAGGAAATGAGAAACATGAGGGATGAGAGGGAGTCAGTTACGGGAGATGAGAAACATGAGGGATGAGGAGTAGTCAGTTACAGGAAAAGAGAAACATGAGGGATGAGAGGGAGTCAGTTACGGGATATGGGAAGGAGTCAGTTATAATTAGTATACCTCATGCTTACCGGAGACTTCAACACACCTTAGAGCTGAAGGGAAAAGGTACTGAGCTCAGTATGTAAAGTAGATGTGATGCTTAGGTTCTTATTCTGAACATTCTTACTCGGTACTACAGGAACCTTCACCAGATACCATAACATTCTTTTACACTGGCCCACGTACGGAGGCACCACATCAGGAGCAGTAAAATATATAGGTGTTATGGGGACGTCAGAGTTCATTCTGTGACGTGGTAAGATGACGTCATGTGGAGAGAGTGACGTCATGTGGAAGAGAGTGACATCACGTGGATCTATCTCCAAGGGTGCAGAGAGGTGGTGGAGGTATTGATGTACACACACACACACACACACACACACACACACACACACACACACACACACACACACACGCGCGCGCGCGCACCTGATGAGAAATGGCTTAGGATGATAGAAGGAGCCACACAAAAACTAGTAATGGTAGCAAAGTGTAGATGCAGTCTTCTTCACACGCTACTCAAGTTATCATTAATTTAACAAGAAGAGGATGAGTAAAGAGGGTGTCCACCTTAACTAGTGGCGAGGAGGCCGGTGCGTGCCGTTTGGGCCTCTCCCTGTCTCTCTCTGTCTCTCCCTGCCTCACCCTTCTCACCCTTCTTTCTCCCTCTCTCACTCTTTCTGGTTGTCGTCCTTTTTCTCCCTCCATCCTGCTCTCCCTTCCTCTTTGTCTCTGCTTGCTTGCCTTCCCTCCTTCCCTATCTCCTGTCCTTCCTTCTATCTGCGTACTCCTTTTCCTTTTCGTTCCTTTCCCTCTTTCACTCTCTCTCCAAGTCTGCCCTCCCTCCTTCTCTCTCCGTGTCTGCCCTCTTTCCCTTCTTCTTCTTCCTTCCTTGCCTCTCCCTCCCTCCCTTTCCGTCAACCACATATTACTTTACAATATCACAGTAGGTCTTTTTCTTTCTTTCTTTCTTTCTTTCTTTCTTTCTTTCTTTCTTTCTTACTTACATGCTCTACTATTTACCATGTTACCTTATAAAACTGTTATTAATGTCTTTTTTCCCTCAGTAACAGATACTATCCTCAACCTTACGAGTCTCTATACCACCACCAGGCTGTTCACTCGTCATTAATGTTCTTCTTGTTCAACTAAGGAATTTTGCTCTGGTTTTACATCACCTCTACTGAGTGTTCATTTTTTGTACATATTTTTTTTTTACGGTACGTTGGGCACAATCTCTCTCTCTCTCTCTCTCTCTCTCTCTCTCTCTCTCTCTCTCTCTCTCTCTCTCTCTCTCTCTCTCTCTCTCTCGTTAATCAGGGGGTGTATTCCCGGGATTTAAATAAAGATAAATGAGTAAATGACCAAATCGTCAATTCTCAATAGTTTCGGAGTAACCTACCCTACCCTACCCTACCCTACCCTACCCTACCCTACCCTACCCTGCCCTACCCTACCCTACCCTCCCCTACCCTACCCTACCCTACCCTAACCTACCCTAACCTAACCTACCCTACCCTGCCCTGCCCTGCCCTACCCTACCCTACCCTACCCTACCCTACCCTACCCTAACCTACCCTACCCTAACCTACCCTACCCTACCCTGCCCTGCCCTACCCTACCCTACCCTACCCTGCCCTACCCTACCCTACCCTACCCTACCCTACCCCCCCTACCCTAACCTACCCTACCCTAACCTACCCTACCCTGCCCTGCCCTACCCTACCCTACCCTACCCTACCCTACCCTACCCTACCCTACCCTACCCTACCCTACCCTCCCCTGCCCTACCCTACCCTACCCTACCCTACCCTAACCTACCCTACCCTAACCTACCCTACCCTGCCCTGCCCTGCCCTACCCTACCCTACCCTAACCTTATTACCTTCAGTGCCACCAAAGTCAATTATTAACTCTCTCACCAGAACACAATTACTTTTAGCCTCCGTTATTCGACCAACTTTTATTACACGATAAATTAAACTTTTTTTTTCCTTCTTTATTATCCACGGTGTGTTAACCAAACCTCTTGTATATAAAGGTCACTTGCTAGTTGCTTTGGTTTATAGAGGCATACTATCATACTTTCATACTATTATACTTTTATACTAACCATACTACTTTACTTTTAAGCTATCAGACAATTATATATCATGCTCTCATACTGATATACAATTTAATTTTGATTGTATGTTAGTATGGCAGTATAAGTATGATTGTATGTTCATTTGTGGACAGAATTCTCCGGACACTTGGTAGTCTCTGGTATGGAAGTACTTACGGAGGATTGGAATTATAAACGTATTTTTCATTTTTTTTAATGAGTATTTTTTTTTTCGTTTTGTGGTTCAGGTTAGGTCAGGTCAGGTTAGGTTAGGTTAGGTCCGGTCAGGTCAGGTCAGGTTAGCGTTGTTAATCTTCAAGTGGTATAAGCTAGGGTGGAGATTCTTCAGGTGATGGCCAGGTAATACTATCTTCAGGGTCCGCTAGCCACCGCCTCCCTCCCTCCCTCCCTCCCTGTGTTCTTGTCCCGTTCTAATTTTACGTCAGGTTATCATTATACAAAGTGTAATGCATAGATACGTGTGTGGTGGTGAGCAGAAAGGGAGGGGGGGGGGGCGGAGAGGCTGGTGATGTGTAAGATTAGGTTGGCTTTTGTGTGTGTGTGTGTGTGTGTGTGTGTGTGTGTGTGTGTGTCTACGTGCTAAAGAGTGTGAGTGAATAAGTGAGAGAGAAGGAGGGAGAGAGAGAGAGGGAGGGAGGAGAGGGAGAGAAGAGACACAGAAGCTAGTGGCGGTGTTCGTGGTCAACTCTGTGGCTTGGGGGTTTTACGGCGTGTTGTCACCATCATCAACACTACAGTGATGGTGGTGGCAGGGATGGTGTCGTGGTGGTAGGGAGGATGTCGTAGTGGTGGTGGAAGGGAGGGTGTCGTGGTGGTAGGGAGGGTGTAGTGGTGGTAGGGAGGGTGTAGTGGTGGTGGCATGTACGGTGTCGTGGTGGTACTGGGATGGTGATAACAGGATGGTGGTGGTGTGGGTGCGGTATATAAGGGTGGTGCCGAGGTGGTGTTTACCGAGGTGGTGCCAGAATAATGGCCGTGAACCCCAAGTGTTGTGTTGCGTGGCTGCCTGTGTCTGGAATCACCCCATCTGGCCGGCTGGACAAGGCTGGCCACAAGAGACTGAGAAAACCAGCCAGAGATACCATCTTCCCTCGTAAACCTGAGGCCAGTCCTTGGTTCATCCTCTACAAAACACGTATAAAATTCTGACAAATAACACCGATGAATCTCTCACTGATGGCCAACGTTGTGGTCGGCACCCCACTGGGCCACCCTTGACTGTCCTCCCAAGGTCCACAAACTATTTTTTTCCTTTATTTAATTTACTTTTGAATACAATAGAAATAGCGAAGAAAATTATCATCAGTGGCCATTATAGACACTATGGAATTTACGGTGACAGGTGTGTGTGTGTGTGTGTGTGTGTGTGTGTGTGTGAGTGTGAGTGTGTGTGTGTGTGTGTGTGTCTCAGAAGGTGGACAAAAGGTGGGGAATATAACGTAATGGGGTGTGGGAGGCGCCGTGGTCAGTGGACGTTGTATTAACAGCGGCTGTGTCACGCAGGGTGGAGTGTCCTGACTCACCACCACCTCCCACACAGCGTCAGGGGGGACAGTGAGTAGTACTGTCATTGTTGAGGAGCATCACGAGTCACCATGACTATTTTAACCTCGGGTATTTAATTTATTTTAATGAAGTGAACACGACTAAGAGCTGGAGCCTTTTCAGAGTCTTATAAACAAGCAGGTGTATAGGTACAGTATAGTTACAGTTGTCATTACAGGTACAAACTTTACAACAGGGATCAGTACATAAACATTACTCAGTGACATTGTTCATTATCATCACACCAACAGTACAGAGGCCACTTGATTATTGATAACTTAACTGAAACGATTATTATTAAGGGTTATTAGAACATCACGTATTGTAAACAGTTTATCTTCGTCCACAAAAAGTCATAATAAAAAAAAAACTGTGTATTTCCCCCAACCACAACACCTCCCCCATCACAACACCTCCCCCATCACAACACCTCCCCCATCACAACACCTCCCCCCACCACAACACCCCCCCACCACAACACCTCCCCCCACCACAACACCTCCCCCCCACCACAACACCTCCCCCACCACAACACCTCCCCCACAATAACATCTCCTCCACCACAACACCTCCCCCACAATAACATCTCCCCCACCACAACACCTCCCTCTACCACAAAAACACCTTTCCCCACCACAACACCTCCTTCCCTCACCATAACACCTCTCCCCACCTCAAAAACACCTTCCCCACCACAACACCTCCCCCCACCACAACACCTCCCCCTACCACCAAACACCTCCCCCACCACAACAACACCTCCCCCCATCACAACACCTCCCCCCACCACAACACCTCCCCCCACCACAACACCTCCCCCCACCACAACACCTTCCCCCTACCACCAAACACCTCCCCCCACCACAACACCTCCCCCCACCAAAACACCTCCCCCCACCACAACTCCTCCTTCCCTCATGGACATAACACGATCATAACTACCAACAACACACACAACTAATTGTTATGAGGCGCGGCTGGCTGGGGTGTCTGGCTCTCTGAGGGGATGGGGGGGATGGGTTCGTTCTTTTTCACCTCCCTATTATTCTCTCTCTCTCTCTCTCTCTCTCTCTCTCTCTAATTGGGAATGAGGAAGATGGGAAGTGTTGGTGTATCAGGGTAATGGAGTGTCTGGTGGGTGTCATCTAGTGGTGACTTAAGTGTCCGAACGTGACCACAGGCAGTGCCACTCATCAAGTACTTTCTTCCTCCTCTCTCTCTCTCTCTCTCTCTCTCTCTCTCTCTCTCAGAAATTTAGTGTGTGTGTGTGTGAGAGAGGGGGGGGGGGGGGTAGGTAGGATGAGTACCTCCCTATGTTTTGTTGCTGTGAAGATATTTGACAGTTTGTTATGATGCCGTGAAGCTGTTTTGGAAGTGTGTTTGGTCCTCAGCTGATAGAACTCTTCATCACTAATTTATGTCAAGTTGCACAATGCAGGAGTGTGTTGCTAGCGAACCTCCTTCAAGCTCTCATTGTCACAAAACACACACACACACACACACACACACACACACACACACACACACACCAACCACACCCACCAACCACACCCACCCACTCACACACTCAAACCCATCATCTCCCGAAGCTAAACTAATAGGGCAGAGAAGGACCTAGTGGGGAGCCCAAGGGATTAGCGGGCAGGGGTTGTGGTGGCCCCCTGCCCGGCCTGTGGTCACGGGGCGGGGCTGTGGGCACCGGGGGATTACCTCGCCCTCACGCACCTGTCCTCCTCACGTCCAGGGGCACAAGGGGTGGGGGTGGGAAGAGGACGTATTGGTGAGGCAAAGAGGAGGTGAGGGAAGAGGATGAAAGAGAAGGAAAGGACAGGAGAGCTGAGAGGGAGCCATTGTTTTTGTTTTACGAAGAGAAAGAATAAATATGGATTAGGTTGAGGCGAGGAAGAGGGAAAGGGGAATATGGAGAATAAGGAAATGATGATGATAAAATGATTGATGACAGGTGTTAGTGTGGTTATGGACAGGTGTTAGTGTGATGGTAGTGCAGCTGTGGTGATTCATTCCTAGAACCTGGCAGCCTCACCCTCCTCGACCCTCTCGTCATCGCCGCCTGCAGCACCATATACACAGTCGTCTTGGCCCCACAGAGACAGACATACACTACACACTAAACACTCTTCCTTTAGTTAGTCACAACATATCGTTCAACTCTGTGACTGTAAACTGATAATGTGTGTATACCGACTCCCACGTGTAGACAGACGGTAACAGACGTATTGGTGAGTGAACTTAGTATAAAATCAGACAGTACTTCTCTTCTGTCTCGCCGTCGAACTTCAAGGAATCATCATCTTGAGACCCAACGCGGTACAGACTCCCGATATAGGAAGAAAATATCAATCAGGGCCGCTTCTGGGCTTCAGGGTGGAATGATATGTCTATTCGAACCCATACTGAGGAATAACGGTCTGTGTAACTCCCTGATCCCTTGTGTACCGGAGCATCACACGTCAAGCTCTCAGGCGTTGTTCACGGATGACTTGACAGAACCAAAGTGATGATCTGGTTGGCGAGAGAGAGTAATGATTTTCGTTTTGGTGGCATTCAATCTTGTATAGATTTAGTATTCAGCCCAACTACTAGGAGACTTGGCATTACAGGGGCATGAAAGTGGGAGGATAAACTGTGGTGTAGGTTAGTATCTTCGTATAGGAATGTGTACTCATGGGGTAATGGTGACTTGGTCATTAACACGGAGTAATTAGAAGATAGGCGCAAGAAATGAGCCCTGAAGTACTTCAGCATTGAGAGGAAGGTAAACACTGAGAGCCGTCGAGCACTGTGCAGCTCTGATGGTTAAGATGAAGGTGGAAATTCAATTAAGGAGACCAGATTGACGACGTTTGGTAACGAGAGCTTGGTATAACACACCTTGTTAAGATCTTTAAAAACATCAAGGACAATAAGATAATATTCAACGACGGTGTCAAGAGTAAAGTCAAGGTTTTGAGTAATAAAAATAGACAGGATTATTTTTAGCATATTCGCCTCTCAAGTGAGCTGACCCGGGTTCGATCTCCGGGCAGAGTGAAACTCTGGGCTAGTTTCTTTACTCCATTTGCCTCTGTCTACCCAGCAGTAATTGGGAACTTGAATGTTAATCGTATTTCGGATTGTGTTCCGGGGTAATAGCTAGCCAGTGCAGTTGGCGGGTTGTCCGGTCTTCTCGAACTGTTCCTTGACACTGGGACGTACAAGTCATTAACTTAAGGTGTGGTTGTTGTATTGGCGACAGCTTCTACACTTTAACAAATTCACGTCCAGGTGGCCCTTGGGCCGGCCATCCTCGAACACGAGGGACAACCATTATTACAGCGGAACAGCTGAAATGTGAACTATTTAAGGTATCAGGGAGGAGTTGGTGATGTTCATGTAGTAGTTTTTTGGGGCAGATTCCTCAAGTTCTGTTGCACTTTACCAGGAAAGATTGAATCAAGGAGGGGATATGATGTTCTTTGAGATGGCAGTATTGGGGGGGGGGGGGGGGGGAGAAATCCATACTAAAGTAAATAGTTTATAAGATATGGTTAGCAGAAGTAGATAGCAGTTTGAAAAAAGCTCTCTAAAACTATCCCGTAGTGAACACTACCATAAAGCATGTCTGGGATGACGTGGACTGGAGAGAGGAAGAAAGAGAACAAGACGTAGAAAGAAGACAATGAATGAAAAACAAAATGGAGAAGACACAGATAGATAATGAGGGTTTGTATATATTATAAGGAAATAAATCTAGAGTATTTCCTTTGTTGGCGTCACTGGCTGGGTTGGTGAGGTCATTCATACTGGAAAAGTTTGCTGTATCCATTCCGTTTGTATCTGTGTGTGTGAAGAGAAGGCCAACCATGGGACCTCCCTTGTGTACATTGAAATCACTAATGATGACAATTTCAGCTGAGTAGTTGGAGGAGACGACACTATCAATTTTGGAGGTTAGGAAGTCAAAGCGTGGTTGTGGGGGAGCGGTAGATGGTGACAGATAAAAGGTAAGGTTTTTGGAGGAAAGGAAAGTAGATCGTGGTTGAGGGAGAGGCAAGGCTTAGCTGATGGAGGGAGAGAAGATGTGAAGGCATAGGTGTTTCCTCCTTGTCGGCAGAAGGTAAAGATGAATATATAATTAGCATTTGTTTACCGATTAAGGTGATTAACTGGTATAATCTAAGTTACTGTGAGAAATAGAATATGGGAACATGATAGTTGAAGGTGAAAATGGCTGAGGTTGATGTTACTGTGGATTGATGGTAGACGAAACAGCCCCAGAAAGGGTTATTTTGTTGTTTCACTGCCATTAGCAGTATCTTGATAGATGGGTGAAAACTGTCTGAATGTGGCTTAGGCTCCGCTCCACCTCCCCTCCTCAGAGCAGTAAGGACCCATCCAATCATGAACTGGCATTACTGCTGTCTTCACATTAATGACCTTTTCATTGGACAGTTTCCTTATAAAGAACTGTAAGGTTAGTGTACATAACACCCTCACTCCCTGCCAACATACAGCTAACAGTGGGAGCCTCAAGGTGGGTCCAAGTTCCAAGTAGTCCTGCAATCTTCTCCCCAATGGTCCTCAGCCCTCTGTGGGGCCCTGGGAAGGGTTATGGGTTGGTAGAGCCCCTGCATTCCTCCCTGGCGGCCGTCAGCCCACAGTGGGGGCCCGAGGTGGGTTATGGGTCGGTGGAGCCCCTGCAGGGGCCGGCCAGGCCGTGACCAATATGGGAGACACCACATTTATATTGTTGTTCCGCTGGCCGGGGCCCTCCCTCAACGGCCCACAAATTGCTGCAGCATTCATTAAATCTCAGATTATGGCGACTTTCATTTGTTGACGGCGATTTTTGTTTGTTTTTTTGTACTGGAATAACTTGTGGCCTACTGCTCGTCTGTAAGAGACACTCCGGTGTACAGTATCTCAGCCGTCCAGACCTTCAACGAGTATATCTTGCCTTCCGTAGTGTGACGGTGGTGGATAATAACGTGTGTTTGTATTTGCCCCGATGGAGTGCACACTCAGCCACAGTCATCATAAATATGTCAACAATAATTAGTGTAGCTTTGTGAGGGACGTTCACGTGTCAAGGAATATTCATGGCAGGTGCCGGGCCGGCCACCGCTCATGAGCGCCGCTTCTTATATTACTGTGATAACCGCACCTCGACTGGACTGGTCGGCGGCCACATACCTGCTGTATCTGACTTCATAATTTATTCTTCTTGATTATAAATAAACGAATCGAGTTAGTTAGAATGGCCGTCAGGTGTAGTTTGTCATGTTAGTGTTGGGATCTTTGTGTTGCACGCGACCGCAAATTGTTGATACACCTCGTTCACTAGGTGTGTTCTCCTGAGGGTAACACCGTGTACAGCCCTCCACCATAAAACCTTAAAAAAAGAACAAAAAAACAGTATTATACTTTGTTAAACTAGTTCTCTTACAATGTGTATATATATGTATCATATTACCGCCATAATTCATACCTTATTTGATGGTTATGTACATGTTTGGTCACTGAGGATACTCTTCCACTGTACTAACTCCGGGTCTCTGGCCTGACAGGACCCGGGTACTCGACTAACCCGCCTACAGCAACTTGTTATATACCCGGTTCACGCGGGGCGCTTTGATTCTTAAGTATTATTATTATTTTTTCTTCGTGTTCTTAGTTGTTCTTGTTCTTTTTTATCTTGTTCTTGTTCTTCTTGTTTTTCCAGTTGATGTTTTTGTTGTTCTAATCGTATTGTTATTGTAATTATTATTAATCGTCATCATCATCATCATTAGAATTAAATTAAATCGGCTGAGTTAAAATAGCTGTCAGACGCAGTCCTTGACGTTAGTGTAGGAGCCCCTTGTGTTACACGTGACCGACCACAAGACGTTCATACACCTCATTTATACGTTCATTCACCTCATTCATACGTTCATTCACCTCATTCATACATTCATACACCTCATTCATACGTTCATACGCCTCATTCATGCGTTCATGCACCTTATTCATACACCTCATTCATACGTTCACACACCTCATTCATACGTACATTCACCTCATTCATACGTTCATTCACCTCATTCATACGTTCACACACCTCATTCATACGTTCACACACCTCATTCATACGTACATTCACCTCATTCATACGTTCATTCATCTCATTCATACGTTCATTCACCTCATTCATACGTTCATACACCTCATTCATACGTTCATACACCTCATTCATACGTTCATTCACCTCATTCATACGTTCATTCACCTCATTCATACGTTCATTATACCTCATTCATCAGGTGAGTTCTGGTCATGACTCGGCCCAGGTAAGATTGTATGCGTCCCTCTGTCACACACACACACACACACACACACACACACACACACACACACACGTACAGCAGCGGGGGGAGTGTTGCCGCCCTGAGTACACTTGCAAAAGCAACAGCAAGGCATAAAATATAGCAACTGAGTGGTTCACCGGCGTGAGTCACTACTTACTACACACAGCATCCAGGCAGAGGTAGTGTGTGTGTGTGTGTGTGTGTGTGTGTGTGTGTGTGTGTGTGTGTGTGTGTTAATGGCCGTTTCTCTCATTCCCCTCTTCTTTTCTTTTCATTTCTTGTGTTCGTTGTTTCCTCCTTGTTGTTGCCTCTCTCATCTTTATCACATTCTCGTCTCCTTCTCTTGTACATTTTCCTACTTCTTATTTTCCTTATCATTGTTTTGTTTTTCTTACGTAATTTTTCATTTATTTTACAAGACACAAAATTCTTCATTAAATTGGGTGTGAATGAGTAATTTACATTGTTTTATTAATAATGTATACAACTCTGACCTCAATACATTCTATTGTATATTTATTCATTGTGGTGTATCTTGAGTTATTTTTGTCCTATGCACTAACAAAACAACAGCAACAATAACAATGACTTATTCAATACAATGTTGATAGATTATAAATGTATTTGCGTCTATTAAAAGTCCTAATTCACACACACACACACACACACACACACACACACACACACACACACACACACACACACACACAGAAATAAAACTATCTATCTATCTATCTATCTAAGCTAGCAGACAGCCCACCAGTACAAGAGTCAGGTAATAATACAAGTCAACCTCTCAAAAGGCTTCAGCTTCTTTGACGAAAGAGCCAAGTCAGGTTCTCTCTCTCGACAGTACTGAAGACTTGATTTGGTTGATATCATATCTTATCAAGGGAGTCGTTAAGAGTGACCAGGTGATGTTGAGTAACCTTACCTGTACCTGGGATAGTAATGAGATTTAGGTGTGTCTTAGGGTGGGGGGTGGCTGGGCATGTGTTTGGTGGAGGTGGCTGGGCATGTGTTTGGTGGAGGTGGCTGGGCATGTGTTTGGTGGAGGTGGCTGGGCATGTGTTTGTTTGGGTGGTCTTTGGGTGCGCTAAAATTGTTAATGTTGAAGGAGAGAGAGGAAGGTGTTTGGTTTTAGTGTGTGTGTGTGTGTGTGTGTGTGTGTGTGTGTGTGTGTGTGTGTGGGTCTTCCTCCGTCAGGCGCCACCAGGAAGACTCATCTCTGTTGCTTTAGGTCACTCAGGACTTTCTTCTCGTGTCTCTCTCTTTACGCCTTTCTCACCTGGCGCCACCAACCAACTATACTGCTCTCTCTCTCTCTCTCTCTCTCTCTCTCTCTCTCTCTCTCTCTCTCTCTCTCTCTCGGTCACCTATACAACTTTTAAATAAACTATAAAAAATATACACAACCACCTGGAATTTCCGTCTATTAAAAAGTCTCTAGGAAAAAAGTATATAAGTAACTAGATAAGTAGATAGAAATATTAACCAAATGATAAGTATTTCTAAAAGATAAAAGAGGAATATAAAAAAAAAAGTGGAGTCAGAACTAAGTTCGGTTGGTGTCGATCTGTCACTACAACCTACCTCTCCCTCCCTCCCTCCTCTTAGCGATAACTGGACATGCGGTTCCCAGACAGCTTGACTCAGTACGTCATCAGGAGACCCCAGCAGTTCCTCAGGTTTAACTCTCCGTGTTGGTGGATTTATCTTGATGTTGGGTGAATTTTATTGTATTTTAAGGATTTTTAACTTTTTTTTTCTGGAATTTGTTAACTCAGTGGGTTAACTTATCCTACGTGTGTGTGTGTGTGTGTGTGTGTGTGTGTGTGTGTGTGTGTGTGTGTGTGTCCAGTATCACCTTTTGAATTTATACAGCTGTCACTTGATCTTACCTATTGCTTGCTGCTTTGTCTCTGGACCAAAGAGAGAGAGAGAGAGAGAGAGAGAGAGAGAGAGAGAGAGAGAGAGAGAGAGAGAGAGAGAGAGAGAGAGACGCGTCCAAATACAGATTCTCTTGTTTACATTCGTGTTATTTTACCCACTGGAACAAACCCACCCACCAACCCACCCACCCATGTCATTGGGGTGG
Organism: Homarus gammarus; assembly: GCA_958450375.1. Taxonomy (NCBI): domain Eukaryota; kingdom Metazoa; phylum Arthropoda; class Malacostraca; order Decapoda; family Nephropidae; genus Homarus; species Homarus gammarus. The sequence goes on along the minus strand of CAUDMG010001246.1, from coordinate 1,371,516 downwards.
GTGGGTGGGTGCCACATGTGACCATAACAGGTAAACCCCCAGGTAAACACTGCCACGAGGTTGAGAGGAAAGAGGGAGAGGAGAGGTGAGAAAAGATGACATACCAGTAAAGGCAAAGTTAGGAAGCTTAGAGGAGAAACAATATTAATAAACTCCTAGGTGAATATGACTGAGAACTTAGTGTTTACCTTTTCACAGCCTTATATAGCGATGGTGGTGGTGCTGGCGGTCATGGTGCTGACGTAATATAAAATGTCCAGTTTGGGAGAGTTGTAATGGGAATATCCACATTGTTATTATTTATTTTTTTTAGTTTAGAGTTCAGGTAATTGAAGTGAGGAACAGGTGGTTGTAGGTAAAGGGCAGTAGAGAGCCAGAAACACCAGCTGTGATTGTCCCAGATGGTGCCGCCCCTCAGCATGACGCACAACCTGCAAGGAGAAAGCTTGTCCAGTTGGCCACTCCCGCCCATCCGCCAGCACCGCCCGCCCGCCCGCCCACCCCCGCCTGCGTGACTGGTCTCGTGTCCCCGGGCTGGACCAGGACCGCCGCCCCGTGCTGTACCCCAGCCTGCATGCCCCACCTCCGTCCCCGTCCTGCACTAAGTCCTGCCCCCCCACCAGTACTCCCCTCGTCCTGTACCCCAGCTTGTTTCACTATCATCTTCGACCTGTACTGTAGCCTGCATACCCCACCGCTGCCTCCGTCCTATACTAATTCCTGCCACACTATAACCCACGCTATACCCCAGCCTGCCCCATCACCATCCACGTCCTGTACCCCAGCCTGCCCCATTACCACTCTGTCCTGTACTAGACCCTACCCCAGGATGTACCATAGCATGTGAACATAACCAGAAAATAATACTGAAGGGAAATAAACACACACACACACACACACACACACACACACACACACACACACACACACACACAGCCTCTTAACGAACAGGAGGTCACCAGATAATATTGAAAACCATAATACCAATTCACTTAGGAAGGATGTCTGTGTTGTACGTCATTATCTGGTGAAGGTTGTCGTCATAAACAAATGATTCACAACAATTACTAAAAACAACAAGTGATGGGAGACGTGGTTAATCTTATCTTATCTTTACCTGTCTGTAATACCTGACCTCCTAGAACCTCCATCTTGGTTGACGCCCACACATGTCTTCTAGGTGTTTTGAGTCGTGTGTTCGTCTGTCTGTCTGGTTATAATTACATGTTATATTATTGATAGTAGTATTAGTAATGATAATAATATTGGATTATTTAAGGATTAGCCACCAGCTTATTTTACCTAATGATTAATTACCGTAACGTTACCTTAGGATTAGGTGATGCATAATAGTAATAATAATAATAATAATAATAATAATAATAATAATAATAATAATAATAATAATAATAATAAAAACTAAAAAATTCATAAAAAATTTCCCTTCTCTTCGGTTCCACACTTACTAACGCTGCACAATAAGAGTGAATTGCCTTATTAAAGAGTGCTGAAAAGGCCACGTCATACGCCCGCCAGTACGGATCACACTGCCTTACTGCCCGTACGATATGCTCGGCAGGGAGTCACACAAGCGCTGCCAGACCATAACAAACTACTGATATGCAACATTGAGATTGGGTTGAAGAGGAAGAGGAGGAGGGGGGGAGGAATGAAGAGGAAGAGGAGGAGGGGGAGAGGAATGAAGAGGAAGAGGAGGAGGGGGGAGCAATGAAGAGGAGAGGAAGGAAGAGGAAGTGAAAAGGAGGAGAGGAGAATGAGGAGGAGAGGGGAAGGGAGGGGAAGGAAGGATAGGGGAAGAGAGGAGAAAGGAAAGAAGAGGGGAAGGAAGAGGAAGGATAGGGTAAGGGAGGAGAAAAGAAAAAAAGAGGGAAGGAAGAGGAAAGGGAAAGGAAGAAGAGGAAAAGGGAGGGAAGAAGAGGGAAAGGAAGGAAAGGGAAAGGAAGGTAATGGAGAGGAAGTTATGAGAGAATTCTTGTGTTGTGGTTCCAAGATGGATGACGAATGTTGCATGACTCGGGTTATTTATTTATTTATTTATTTATTTACTTACTTACTTACTTACTTGTTATTGTTGTTTATTCACGTTTCTTCTCTTTATTTGTTTTGTTTTTATTACTTTTATCCGTCTGTTTAATTGTTTTGTCTTGACTTCTGTATTTGTTTTTTTTTCATTTTCTTTCTTTTCTTTTTGATGCTTTTGATGTTCATTTGTTTTCTTTTATTATTATTTAATGTGTGTTTGTTTATCCGATGTTTTATTTGTGTGTTTATTTGTTCGTGTATGATTTTACTTGTGATTTATTGTTCGTGTTCATTTTATTTTCAGTATTTTATTTTGCTTTACTTTTTAACACAATTTCATATTTTTTTTATTTCTTTTATTTTTATTGTAGTTAATCTAATTAAATTTTTGTACTACTATTTCTGTTTAGATATTTAAAACTGGTGTGTGTGTGTGTGTGTGTGTGTGTGTGTGTGTGTGTGTGTGTACAACATACTACTGTGTGTACTCATAATGAACCACAGTAGGACTTCATTTACATTAGAAATCATAACTTATTTTTACCTTATGATTAAACACCCTAACCTAACCTAACCTAACCTGACCTAACCTAACCTAACCTGACCTGACCTAACCTAACCTAACCTAACCTGACCTAACCTAACCTAACCTGACCTGACCTGACCTAACCTAACCTGACCTGACCTAACCTGACCTAACCTGACCTGACCTGACCTTACCTTACCTGACCTTACCTTACCTAACCTTATTTTTACCTAATGATTGACCGCCCTATTGCTAACCTAACCTGACCTAACCGAACATTCTTGAGATCCGACTGGTACTGGCGTGGGAAATTCACAAGGAAGAGTCTATTGTGGGAGTTACTCTAGCCGTCAGGAGGCAGACTTGAGGCCCATTACAGCTGAGAGTCTTGTGCGGCTCACTGGTAATTTGTACAACACAGGCATAGAGAAAGTAGCAGTTAGTCTCAAGGGAATAGAAGGCGGGAGGTCATTTGCATTCCTGGTCGTTCCCTTGAAGAATGGTGCCGTCGACGTGGTCTTGAACTCATCTAACCTAACCTGACCTAACCTAACCTAACCGTGAACTTTCCTAAGATAAACTAACCTTACCTTACCTAAATTTTGGTTGCGTTAGTCAGCTCCATTTGTGTTGATCCTTACTAACTTGAGAGCAAAAATTTACCCCACCTCCCCCCCCCCCCCCTTGCCACCTTAGGTTCCTGGCCCTACCACACCATCATCGTCTTCACACTGCACCCCCACCTAACCTGACCTCACACGCTCCACCGACCCGACTGATGAGGAATATTTTAATTAAACATTATTTTTTTTATCATTTCGTTAAAACTTTCTGGAACTGTAGGAGTTTTATCGTAATATCCAAATTATGACTTACGAAGAACTGAAGTTTTAATAGGATTATTTTTAATTCTCAAACACAATTCATTGATTTTAAGTGTTGATTTCACCATCCAAGATATGACTTATCTGTAACCTCTTAATATTCACAGTAGTGCTTCTTATCCTAAGTTACATCTGCACGCCTCACTTGCTACCGTGTCTCTGGCTTCATTCTCAATAAGGTCGTAAGTTAGTTTTTTATGATCTTAACTGGAGAACGAACTTAATTTCCTCACGTGTACTACAGCATAAATATGGTGGTCAATTTTGTCTCAAAATTGGATTGAAACTTTTATATCAATTAGACTCGTATTTTTTACCGTTACATATTGATATATTCTTTTACCTGGAGATAATTAGAGATATATTTTTACCTGTAGATACATATTAAGGTGAGACTATTTACTAATCAGGACTTGTAAGAGTCTTCTGGGTGATAAATTGTTTTTTTTTACTCATATAAAATAATAATGGAATAATATCCATCTCTAATAACACTAATTTAGTTTTTATTTCATCATTCTTCACTTAATAACCATAATTTTTTTAAGTAATATAAATCTAATCATATTTACCTAAAAAATAGTCAGCCAGCAATACTATCAACAGTGCAGTTACAAGGGTATTTTAGACCTTAAACTGGGTATTTAGTAATGTAGTGGTAAAGCTTTTATAAAATAATAATTGAATAACATTGATCTAAAAAAAAGAAATGTTTTTTTACACTACGTTCTCCTGTACAATAAATACACAATGTAATTACTTGTTACGGTAGTAGTAGAAGTCTTACCTCTCTTGTGTTAGAAAAGCCATCAGACGGTTAGCGTTGGTTCCTTATTGAGTGTGAGGAGGGGAGAGCATAGGACGTAGTTGCTTTGCTTTTGAGTGTCTTTGGGGAGCATACATCAGGAGCATAAGGTTGTAGTTTCCTTGTCACTGACCGTTTGTAGGAGCATAGATCAGGACGATAATAAACCCTGGAAATATGATAAAGGTCTCTCTCTCTCTCTCTCTCTCTCTCTCTCTCTCTCTCTCTCTCTCTCTCTCTCTCTCTCTGACATCCGGCATCCGTGAACCTGGTTTTATGACGGCAGGTGACTGAAGAGGACTCAGTCAGTCAGTCAGTCAGTCAGTCAATTAATGCTGGCCCGATAACAGGCGTTCGTATCCATAGTTTTAGTCTCAAGAGGTCGTTAACAATGGTCCTAACAGCTTTCTGGACGACTTGATGAGAGAATGAAATTACGACTTCAGGATAGGATAAAATTACGACCTGAGGATCAAGTACAAATCACGAGGCTATATAAGGTTTAAATCACGACCCCATGATGGAAAAATCACGACCCTTGGATCAGGTACGGACTGCCAGGTATCAGGTACGACCAGGTATCAGGTAGGTAATACTAGGTTGTATCCCGACACAGGAAGCAGCGCACGAGCGACCACAGCAGTTCACTGGCTGGAGAAAGCTGCTCCACCACCTTCGTGACTTGTTCCGTGTCCCCGAGCCAGGTCCTCTGCCACCCCAGCCACCTCCCTACCCCATGGTCCTCCCCTGCCACCCCCTGCCTCGTGGTCCTCCCCTGTCACCTCCCTGCCCCGTGGTCCTCCCTGTACACCTCTCAGCCCCGTGATCCTCCCTGTACACCTCCCTGCACACCTTCCTGCCCCGTGGTCTTCCCCTGCCACCTCCCTGCCCCGTGGTCCTCCCTGTACACCTCCCTGCCTAGTGGTCCTCCCTAGCGCCTCCTTGTTCCTACCGACAGGAGGTGGCAATGTCTTATCCAGGGTAATGGGCGGCCATGTACTGAGCCTTGGCCTACCTGCATTTAACCATCGATGAACTTAACTCAATAACTTAACCCATGATTATGATGATTTACCCTCTTGAGTGCAGTGCGTTAACCCTGTGAGTAACATATCTTTTAATGACATGTCTTAACCCTAGAGTACAAATTGATATAATACCTCGAGTACTATGTATCAACTCTTTAAAAACGACGACTTTAGAACCTAAAACTTTGAAGAAGGATAAGTCATCGTCGTCACGGGGTTGAAGGAGTTTGATCTGTAGTAGGTGTGGGAGTCGAGTGGGGAATGTCTAAATGTCAAGAGGTCCTTACCACGAACTGTTTATTTACGGTGTGTCATCAGCACTTCACATCGTTCAATAATTCTTGTGTCGCGCCCAGTTCCTGCCTCACAACACCACCTTGCACACCTCCTCCAAGTTAGCATATGAATGGAATCCTTTAGGTGACACGGAGGCGTCAATTGTGGGGGTCAGGTCCTATCGGCCATCAGTCAGGACGTCCCCTCCCCCTCTCCTCCTTCTCCTGCGGCTGCCACGACTCGCCCTCCCTGTAAAAGGATACTCCCCAATCTTTCTGCACCAAGGTGGAATATTGTGGCCTGTGTTCTGTGTCCCCTCCCTTGTTGTGTTGATGTGTAGGAGAGAGAGAGAGAGAGAGAGAGAGAGAGAGAGAGAGAGAGAGAGAGAGAGAGAGAGAGAGAGAGAGAGAGAGAGAGAGAGAGACTTTTTTTTATAACACCAGACAAGTTTCAATAGATCCTACAGTACAAATTTTATAGGTATAAGCCTGAATAATTTGATGTGTACCTTATGGCATGTACTTACGGGTCGTGTAGGTGAAAAGAGATTGGAATATTAACATCTCTATCATCAACTTGTTCCCTATAATATAAAATTATTATTATTATTATTATTATTATTATTATTATTATTATTATTATGATCCGCAAAACAGAAGCCAGATATCTCAAACTGCTGAAGGAATTTTATCAGCAGGTGTACAAGTCCCCCCCCCCCCCTATGACGCACAGTGCCCCTGGCGGATGAACAGTGTACTAATAGGGGAAAACATTTTACTCGTCGTGATGAGCAGCACATTCCCAGCAGCTCGGCCCTGGCAGTGTGTGGGTCAGGCGATAGACCAATTTGGCATTCAAATCACAGTCAACACTATGCGTTTACAGCTTTTGTGCTGCTGCTGCCGGAGTGGTTGTCGGAAATTAGATTTGGACTCGTGCTGAGCTTATCTACCATATTAGGCGTTTATTGTGCGTTTTTGTTCACATACTTATTTTCCCCTTGCCTGATTATACCATAAACATTTAATGTATATATGTGTGTGTGTGTGTGTGTGTGTGTGTGTGTCCTACCTTCACTGTGATCATCAACCTGTTGCTGTGGCTCAGGAAAAATTATCTTCAATTGTTGTTTTATGACTCACTCGTTTACCTTCGTCTCTCCTCCTCTCATTCTCACACTCGGTATACACATTAACCATAAATATCTTCCACATATATCTTTACATATTAGTACATATTTATCTATCTACATATACTTCCACACAACAGATAGATAACACTACATACACTGAACAGCCACCACTCATCTCTAGTGGAGGTGAGGGAGTACCTGTCGGTGGTGGTGGTGAGGGAGTACCTGTCGGTGGTGGTGGTGAGGGAGTACCTGTCTCTCCTGGTGGTGAGGGAGTACCTGTCTCTCCTGGTGGTGGTGGTGGTGAGGGAGTACCTGTCTCTCCTGGTGGTGAGGGAGTACCTGTCTCTCCTGGTGGTGGTGGTGGTGAGGGAGTACCTGTCTCTCCTGGTGGTGGTGGTGGTGAGGGAGTACCTGTCGGTGGTGGAGGTGAGGGAGTACCTGTCTCTCCTGGTGGTGAGGGAGTACCTGTCTCTCCTGGTGGTGGTGGTGAGGGGAGTACTTGTCTCTCCTGGTGGTGGTGGTGGTGAGGGAGTACCTGTCTCTCCTGGTGGTGGTGGTGGTGAGGGAGTACCTGTCGGTGGTGGTGGTGAGGGAGTACCTGTCTCTCCTGGTGGTGGTGGTGGTGAGGGAGTACCTGTCTCTCCTGGTGGTGGTGGTGAGGGAGTACCTGTCTCTCTTGGTGGTGGTGGTGGTGAGGGAGTGCCTATCTACCACATCTCACTAGACGCACCAACCACTGTACCAGGTAAAACTGTGGTCGTCTGTACAATACGTCCTCTAACTAGCGACCTGACCTCGCCACCTCCACGAGTCTTGCCGAGAGAACCAGCTCCTGCAGGGTAGTCTATCAGTGACATGTGGAGAGAGAGAGAGAGAGAGAGAGAGAGAGAGAGAGAGAGAGAGAGAGAGGTAGTAGTGATAGATTCCCCTGGCAGCAGCGGTGGGAGCAATAAACACGGGGGTGGTTGTTGAGGCATCGCTGTGCTTGATGGCTCAGTGGATATTTAATGATCACGGATCTGACCCCTCGTGGCACGCAATTCTGAGTGGGTATATAATCCCAGCAGGCCCGTGGAGACCAGCCGGAACCCATCAGGTCCGTGGAGACCAGCCGGAACCCAGCAGGCCCGTGGAGACCAGCCGGAACCCAGCAGGCTTGTGGAGACCAGCCGGAACCCAGCAGGCCCGTGGAGACCAGCCGGAACCCAGCAGGCCCGTGGAGACCAGCCGGAACCCAGAAGGCCCGTGGAGACCAGCCTGAACCCATCAGGCCCGTGGAGACCAGCCGGAACCCAGCAGGTCCGTGGAGACCAGCCGGAACCCAGAAGGCCCGTGGAGACCAGCCTGAACCCAGCAGGTCCGTGGAGACCAGCCGGAACCCAGAAGGCCCGTGGAGACCAGCCTGAACCCATCAGGCCCGTGGAGACCAGCCTGAACCCATCAGGCCCGTGGAGACCAGCCGAAACCCATCAGGCCCGTGGAGACCAGCCGGAACCCATCAGGTCCGTGGAGACCAGCCGGAACCCAGCAGGCCCGTGGAGACCAGCCGGAACCCAGCAGGTCCGTGGAGACCAGCCGGAACCCAGCAGGCCCGTGGAGACCAACCGAAACCCAGCAGGCCCGTGGAGACCAGCCGGAACCCAGCAGGCCCGTGGAGACCAGCCGGAACCCAGCAGGTCCGTGGAGACCAGCCGGAACCCAGCAGGTCCGTGGAGACCAGCCGGAACCCAGAAGGCCCGTGGAGACCAGCCTGAACCCATCAGGCCCGTGGAGACCAGCCTGAACCCAGCAGGCCCGTGGAGACCAGCCTGAACCCATCAGGCCCGTGGAGACCAGCCTGAACCCATCAGGCCCGTGGAGACCAGCCGGAACCCAGCAGGTCCGTGGAGACCAGCCGGAACCCAGAAGGCCCGTGGAGACCAGCCTGAACCCATCAGGCCCGTGGAGACCAGCCTGAACCCAGCAGGCCCGTGGAGACCAGCCTGAACCCATCAGGCCCGTGGAGACCAGCCGAAACCCATCAGGCCCGTGGAGACCAGCCGGAACCAAGCAGGTCCGTGGAGACCAGCCGGAACCCAGAAGGCCCGTGGAGACCAGCCTGAACCCATCAGGCCCGTGGAGACCAGCCTGAACCCAGCAGGCCCGTGGAGACCAGCCTGAACCCATGAGGCCCGTGGAGACCAGCCTGAACCCATCAGGCCCGTGGAGACCAGCCTGAACCCAGCAGGCCCGTGGAGACCAGCCTGAACCCATCAGGCCCGTGGAGACCAGCCTGAACCCATCAGGCCCGTGGAGACCAGCCGGAACCCAGCAGGCCCGTGGAGACCAGCCGGAACCCAGCAGGCCCGTGGAGACCAGCCTGAACCCAGAAGGCCCGTGGAGACCAGCCTGAACACAGCAGGCCCGTGGAGACCAGCCGGAACCCAGCAGGCCCGTGGAGACCACCCTGAACCCAGCAGGCCCGTGGAGACCACCCTGAACCCATCAGGCCCGTAGAGACCAGCCTGAACCCAGCAGGCCCGTGGAGACCAGCCGGAACCCAGCAGGCCCGTGGAGACCTGCCTGAACCCAGCAGGCCCGTGGAGACCAGCCGGAACCCAGCAGGCCCGTGGAGACCTGCCTGAACCCAGCAGGCCCGTGGAGACCAGCCGGAACCCAGCAGGCCCGTGGAGGCCAGCCGGAACCCAGCAGGTCCGTGGAGACCAGCCGGAACCCAGCAGGCCCGTGGAGGCCAGCCGGAACCCAGCAGGCCCGTGGAGACCAGCCGGAACCCAGCAGGCCCGTGGAGACCTGCCTGAACCCAGCAGGCCCGTGGAGACCACCCTGAACCCATCAGGCCCGTGGAGACCAGCCTGAACCCAGCAGGCCCGTGGAGACCAGCCGGAACCCAGCAGGCCCGTGGAGACCAGCCGGAACCCAGCAGGTCCGTGGAGACCAGCCGGAACCCAGCAGGTCCGTGGAGACCAGCCGGAACCCAGAAGGCCCGTGGAGACCAGCCGGAACCCAGCAGGCCCGTGGAGACCAGCCTGAACCCAGCAGGCCCGTGGAGACCAGCCGGAACCCAGCAGGCCCGTGGAGACCAGCCGGAACCCAGAAGGTCCGTGGAGACCAGCCGGAACCCAGCAGGTCCGTGGAGACCAGCCGGAACCCAGAAGGCCCGTGGAGACCAGCCTGAACCCATCAGGCCCGTGGAGACCAGCCTGAACCCAGCAGGCCCGTGGAGACCAGCCTGAACCCATCAGGTCCGTGGAGACCAGCCTGAACCCATCAGGCCCGTGGAGACCAGCCTGAACCCATCAGGCCCGTGGAGACCAGCCGGAACCCAGCAGGCCCGTGGAGACCAGCCTGAACCCAGCAGGCCCGTGGAGACCACCCTGAACCCATCAGGCCCGTGGAGACCAGCCTGAACCCAGCAGGCCCGTGGAGACCAGCCGGAACCCAGCAGGCCCGTGGAGACCAGCCGGAACCCAACAGGTCCGTGGAGACCAGCCGGAACCCAGAAAGCCCGTGGAGACCAGCCGGAACCCAGCAGGCCCGTGGAGACCAGCCTGAACCCAGCAGGCCCGTGGAGACCACCCTGAACCCAGCAGGCCCGTGGAGACCAGCCTGAACCCCCCTAGGATAATGAGCACTCTCTCTCACAGCTCGATTCCCTGCTGTTTCACCTGAACACCTGGGATAATGAACCTTCCAGTACATGAACACCTGGGATAATGAACCTTCCAGTACATGAACACCTGGGATAATGAACCTTCTATTACCTGAACACCTGGGATAATGAACCTTCCAGTACATGAACACCTGGGATAATGAACCCTTCAGTGCCTGAACACCTGGGATAATGAACCTTCTATTACCTGAACACCTGGGATAATGAACCTTCCAGTACCTGAACCCCTGGGATAATGAACCTTCCAGTACCTGAACCCCTGGGATAATGAACCTTCTAGTACCTGAACACCTGGGATAATGAACCTTCCAGTACCTGAACACCTGGGATAATGAACCTTAATGTACCTGAACAACCTGGGATAATGAACCTTCCAGTACCTGAACACCTGGGATAATGAACCTTCTAGTACCTGAACACCTGGGATAATGAACCTTTCAATGCCTGAACACCTGGGATAATGAACCTTCCAGTACCTGAACACCTGGGATAATGAACTTTTCAATGCCTGAACACCTGGGATAATGAACCTTCCAATGCCTGAACAACTGGGATAATGAACCTTCCAGAACCTGAACACCTGGGATAATGAACCTTCCAGTACCTGAACACCTGGGATAATGGACCTTCCAGTACCCGAACACTTGTGATAATGAACCTTCCAGTACCTGAACACCTGGGATAATGAACCTTCCAGTACCTGAGCACCTGGGATAATGAACCTTCCAGTACCTGAACACCTGGGGTAATGAACCTTCCAGTACCTGAACACCTGGGAAAATGAAGCTTCCAGTACATAAACACCTGGTGATAATGAACCTAACTGTACCTGAACACCTGGGATAATGAACCTTGCAATGCCTGAACACCGGGGATAATGAACCTTCCAGTACTTGAACACCTGGGAAAATGAACCTTCCAGTACTTGAACACCTGGCATAAGGAACCTCCCAGTACCTGAACACCCGGGATAAGGAACCTTCCAATGCCTGAACACTTGGGATAATGAACCTTCCACTACTTGAACACCTGAGATCATGACCCTTCCAGTACCTGAACACCTGGGATAAGGAACCTTCCAGTACCTGAACACCTGGGATAATGAACCTTCCAGTACCTGAACACCTGGGATAATGAACCTTCCAATGCCTGAACACCTGGGATAATGAACCTTCCAGTACCTGAACACCTGGGATAATGAACCTTCCAGTACCTGAACACCTGGGATAATGAACCTTCCAGTACCTGAACACCTGGGATAATGAACCTTAAAGTACCTGAGCACCTGGGATAATGAACCTTACAGTACCTGAACACCTGGGGTAATGAACCTTACTGTACCTGAACAACCTGGGATAATGAACCTTCCAGTACCTGAACACCTGGGATAATGAACCTTCTAGTACCTGAACACCTGGGATAATGAACCTTTCAATGCCTGAACACCTGGGATAATGAACCTTCCAGTACCTGAACACCTGGGATAATGAACCTTTCAATGCCTGAACACCTGGGATAATGAACCTTCCAATGCCTGAACAACTGGGATAATGAACCTTCCATAACCTGAACACCGGGGATAATGAACCTTCCAGTACCTGAACACCTGGGATAATGGACCTTCCAGTACCCGAACACTTGTGATAATGAACCTTCCAGTACCTGAACACCTGGGATAATGAACCTTCCAGTACCTGAGCACCTGGGATAATGAACCTTCCAGTACCTGAACACCTGGGATAATGAACCTTCCAGTACCTGAACACCTGGGAAAATGAAGCTTCCAGTACATAAACACCTGGTGATAATGAACCTAACTGTACCTGAACACCTGGGATAATGAACCTTGCAATGCCTGAACACCGGGGATAATGAACCTTCCAGTACTTGAACACCTGGGAAAATGAACCTTCCAGTACTTGAACACCTGGCATAAGGAACCTCCCAGTACCTGAACACCCGGGATAAGGAACCTTCCAATGCCTGAACACTTGGGATAATGAACCTTCCACTACTTGAACACCTGAGATCATGACCCTTCCAGTACCTGAACACCTGGGATAAGGAACCTTCCAGTACCTGAACACCTGGGATAATGAACCTTCCAGTTCCTGAACACCTGGGATAATGAACCTTCCAATGCCTGAACACCTGGGATAATGAACCTTCCAGTTCCTGAACACCTGGGATAATGAACTTTCCAGTACCTGAACACCTGGGATAAGGAATCTTCCAGAACCTGAACACCTGGGATAGCGAACCTTCCAATGCCTGAACACCTGGGATAATGAACCTTCCAATGCCTGAACACCCGGGATAATGAACCTTCCAGTACCTGAACAGCCTGGGATAAGGAACCTTCCAGTATCTGAGCACCTGGGATAATGAACCTTCCAGTATCTGAACACCTGGGATAATGAACCTTCCAGTATCTGAACACCTGGGATAATGAACCTTAATATACCTCAACACCTGGGATAATGAACCTTCCAGTACCTGAACACCTGGGATAATGAACGTTCCAGTACCTGAATACCTGGGATAATGCACCTTCCAGTACCTGAACACCTGGGATAATCAGCCTTCTACAACTTGAGTACTTGAACACCTGGGATAATGAACCTTCCACTACCTGAACACCTGGGATAATGAACCTTTCAATGCCTGAACACCTGGGATAATGAACCTTGCAATGCCTGAACAACTGGGATAATGAACCTTCCGCTACATGAACACCTGGGGTAATGAACCTTACTGTACCTGAAAACCTGGGAGAATAAACCTTCCCGTACCTGTACACCTGGGATAATGAACCTTCCACTACATGAACCTCTGGGGTAATGAACCTTACTGTACCTGAACACCTGGGATAATGAATTTTGCAATGCCTGAACACCTGGGATAATGAACCTTCCAGTACTTGAACTCCTGGCATAAGGAACCTCCCATTACCTGAACACCCCGGTTGAGGAACCTTCCAATGCCTGAACACCTGGGATAATGAACCTTCCAGTACCTGAACACCTGGGATAATGAACCTTCCAGTACCTGAACACCTGGGATAATGAATCTTCCAATGCCTAAACACCTGGGATAATGAACCTTCCAATTCCTAAACAACTGGGATAATGAACCTTCCGGTACATGAACACCTGGGGTAATGAACCTTACTGTACCTGAACACTTGGGATAATGAACCTTCCAGTTCCTGAACACCTGGGATAACGAACCTTCCAGTACATGAACATCTGGGGTAATGAACCTTACTGTACCTGAACACCTGGGATAATGAATTTTGCAATGCCTGAACACCTGGGATAATGAACCTTCCAGGACTTGAACACCTGGCATAAGGAACCTCCCAATACCTGAACACCCCGGTTAAGGAACCTTCCAATGCCTGAACACCTGGGATAATGAACCTTCCAGTACTTGAACACCTGGGATAATGACCCTTCTAGTACCTGAACAACTGGAATAAGGAACCTTCCAGTACCCGAACAGATGGGATAATGAATCTTCCAGTACCTGAACACCTGGGATAATGACCCTTCTAGTACCTGAACACCTAGGATAATGAACCTTCCATTATCTGAACACCTGGGATAATGAACCTTCCAGTACCTGAACACCTGGGATAATGAACTTTCCAGTACCTGAACCACTGGGATAAGGAATCTTCCAGTACCTGAACACCTGGGATAATGAAGCTTGCAATGCCTGAACACCTGGATTAATGAACCTTCCAGTACCTGAACACCTGGGATAATGAACTTTCCAGTACCTGAACCACTGGGATAAGGAATCTTCCAGTATCTGAGCACCTGGGATAATGAACCTTCCAGTACCTAAACACCTGGGATAATTAACCTTCCAATGCCTGAACATCTAGGATAATGAACCTTCCAGTACCTGAACACCTGGGATAATTAACCTTCCAATGCCTGAACATCTAGGATAATGAACCTTCCAGTACCTGAACACCTGGGATATGGAACCTTCCAGTACCTGAACACCTGGGATAATGAACCTTTCAATCCCTGAACACCTAGGATAATGAACCTTCCATTACCTGAACACCTGGGATAAGGAACTTTCCAGTATCTGAGCACCTGGGATAATGAACCTTCCAGTACCTGAACACCTGGGATAATTAACCTTCCAATGCCTGAACATCTAGGATAATGAACCTTCCAGTACCTGAACACCTGGGATAATTAACCTTCCAATGCCTGAACACCTGGGATAATGAACCTTCCAGTACTTGAACACCTGGCATAAGGAACCTCCCAGTACCTGAACACCAGGGATAAGGAATCTTCCAATGCCTGAACACCTGGGATAATGAACCTTCCAGTACTTGAACACCTGGGATAAGGACCCTTCCAGTACCTGAACACCTGGTATAAGGAACCTTCCAGTACCTGAACACCTGGGATAATGAAGCTTGCAATGCATGAACACCTGGGATAATGAACCTTCCAGTACCTGAACACCTGGGATAATGAACCTTGCAATGCCTGAACACCTGGTTAATGAACTTCCAGTACCTGAACACCTAGGATATGAAACCTTCCAGTACCTGAACACCTGGGATAATGAAGCTTGCAATGCCTGAACACCTGGGATAATGAACCTTCCAGTACCTGAACAGCCTGGGATAAGGAACCTTCCAGTATCTGAGCACCTGGGATAATGAACCTTCCAGTACCTGAACACCTGGGATAATGAACCTTCCACTACTTGAACATCTGGGATAATGAACCTTCCAGTACCTTAACACCTGGGATAATGAACCTTCCAGTACTTGAACACCTGGGATAATGAACCTTCCAATGCCTGAACACATGGGATAATGAACCTTCCCGTACCTGTACACCTGGGATAATGAACCTTCCAGTACTTGAACACCTGGGATAATGACCCTTCCAGTACCTGAACACCTGGGATTAGGAACCTTCCAGTACCTCAACACCTGGGATAATGAACCTTCCAATGCCTGAACACCTGGGATAATGAACCTAATCCCTGAACACCTGGGATAATGAATCTTCCAGTACCTGAACACCTGGGATAATGAACCTTCCAGTACCTGAACACCTGGGATAATGACCCTTCCTGTACCTGAACACCTTTGATAATGAACCTTCCTGTACCTGAACACCTGGGATAACGAACCTTCCAGTACCTGAACACCTGGGATAATGCACCTTCCAGTACCTGAACACCTGGGATAATCAGCCTTCTACTACTTGAGTACTTGAACACCTGGGATAATGAACCTTCCTGTACCTGAACACCTGGGATAATGAACCTTCCAGTACCTGAACACCTGGGATAATGCACCTTCCAGTACCTGAACACCTGGGATAATCAGCCTTCTACTACTTGAGTACTTGAACACGTGGGATAATGAACCTTCCAGTACCTGAACACCTGGGATAATGAACCTTTCAATGCCTGAACACCTAGGATGATGAACCTTCCATTACCTGAACACCTGGGATAAGGAACCTTCCAGTATCTGAGCACCTGGGATAATGAACCTTCCAGTACCTGAACACCTGGGATAATTAACCTTCCAATGCCTGAACATCTAGGATAATGAACCTTCCAGTACCTGAACACCTGGGATAATGAACCTTCCAGTATCTGAAAACCTGGGATAATGAACCTTCCAGTACCTGAACACCTGGGATAATGAACCTTCCAGTACCTGAACACCTGGGATAATGCACCTTCCAGTACCTGAACACCTGGGATAATCAGCCTTCTACTACTTGAGTACTTGAACACGTGGGATAATGAACCTTCCAGTACCTGAACACCTGGGATAATGCACCTTCCAGTACCTGAACACCTGGGATAATCAGCCTTCTACTACTTGAGTACTTGAACACCTGGGATAATGAACCTTCCAGTACCTGAACACCTGGGATAATTAACCTTCCAATGCCTGAACATCTAGGATAATGAACCTTCCAGTACCTGAACACCTGGGATAATGAACCTTCCAGTATCTGAAACCTGGGATAATGAACCTTCCAGTACCTGAACACCTGGGATAATGAACCTTCCAGTACCTGAACACCTGGGATAATGCACCTTCCAGTACCTGAACACCTGGGATAATGAACCTTCCAGTATCTGAAAACCTGGGATAATGAACCTTCCAGTACCTGAACACGTGGGATAATGAACCTTCCAGTACCTGAACACCTGGGATAATGAACCTTCCAGTACCTGAACACCTGGTATAAGGAACCTTCCAGTACCTGAACACCTGGGATAATGAACCTTCCAGTACTTGAACACCTGGGATAATCAGCCTTCTACTACTTGAGTACTTGAACACCTGGCATAAGGAACCTCCCAGTACCTGAACACCAGGGATAAGGAACCTTCCAATGCCTGAACACCTGGGATAATGAACCTTCCAGTACTTGAACACCTGGGATAATGACCCTTCCAGTACCTGAACACCTGGTATAAGGAACCTTCCAGTACCTGAACACCTGGGATAATGAAGCTTGCAATGCCTGAACACCTGGGATAATGAACCTTCCAGTTCCTGAACACCTGGGATAATGAACCTTGCAATGCCTGAACACCTGGTTAATGAACTTCCAGTACCTGAACAGCCTGGGATAAGAAACCTTCCAGTATCTGAGCACCTGGGATAATGAACCTTCCAGTACCTGAACACCTGGGATAATGAACCTTCCACTACTTGAAAATCTGGAATAATGAACCTTCCACTGCTTGAACATCTGGGATAATGAACCTTTCAATGCCTGAACACCTGGGATAATGAACCTTCCCGTACCTGTACACCTGGGATAATGAACTTTCCAGTACTTGAACACCTGGGATAATGACCCTTCCAGTACCTGAACACCTGGCATTAGGAACCTTCCAGTACCTGAACACCTGGGATAATGAATCTTCCAGTTCCTGAACACCTGGGATAATGAACCTTCCAGTACCTGAACACCTGGGATAATGACCCTTCCTGTACCTGAACACCTGGGATAATGAACCTTCCTGTACCTGAACACCTGGGATAATGAACCTTCCACTACCTGAACACCTGGGATAATGCACCTTCCAGTACCTGAACACCTGGGATAATCAGCCTTCTACTACTTGAGTACTTGAACACCTGGGATAATGAACCTTCCTGTACCTGAACACCTGGGATAATGAACCTTCCAGTACCTGAACACCTGGGATAATGCACCTTCCAGTACCTGAACACCTGGGATAATCAGCCTTCTACTACTTGAGTACTTGAACACGTGGGATAATGAACCTTCCAGTACCTGAACACCTGGGATAATGAACCTTCCAGTACCTGAACACCTGGGATAAGGAACCTTCCAGTACCTGAACACCTTGGATAATGAACTTCCAGTGCCTGAACACCTGGGATAATAAACCTTCCACTACCTGAACAACTGGGATAATGAACCTTCCAATGCCCGAACACCTGGGATAATGAACCTTCCAGTACGTGAACACCTGGGATAATGAACCTTCCAGTACCTGAACACCTGGGATAATTAACTTTCCAATGCCTAAACACCTGGGATAATGAACCTTCCAATGCCTAAACAACTGGGATAATGAACCTTCCGGTACATGAACACCTGGGGTAATGAACCTTACTGTACCTGAACACCTGGGATAATGAGCCTTCCAGTTCCTGAACACCTTGGATAATGAACCTTCCAGTACTTGAACACCTGGCATAAGGAACCTCCCAGTGCCTGAACACTCCGGTTAAGGAACCTTCCAATGCCTGAACACCTGGGATAATGAACCTTCCAGAACTTGAACACCTGGGATAATGACCCTTCTAGTACCTGAACAACTGGGATAAGGAACCTTCCAGTACCTGAACACCTGGGATAATGAACTTTCCCGTACCTGAACCCCTGGGATAATGAACCTTCCATTACCTGAACACCTGGGATAATTAACCTTCCAATGCCTGAACATCTAGGATAATGAACCTACCAGTACCTGAACACCTGGGATAATGAACCTTCCACTACTTGAAAATCTGGGCTAATGAACCTTCCAGTACCTGAACACCTGGGATAATGAACCTTCCAGTACCTGAACACCTGGGATTAGGAACCTTCCAGTACCTCAACACCTGGGATAATGAACCTTCCAATGCCTGAACACCAGGGATAATGAACCTTTCAATGCCTGAACACCTGGGATAATGAACCTTCCACTACCTGAACACCTGGGATAATGAACCTTCCAGTACCTGAACACCTGGGATAATGAACCTTCCAATGCCTGAACACCTGGGATAATGAACCTTCCAGTACCTGAACACCTGGGATAATGAACCTTCCAGTACCTGAACACCTGGGATAATGAACCTTCCAGTACCTGAACACCTGGGATAATGAACCTTCCAGTACCTGAACACCTGGGATAATGAACCTTCCAGTACCTGAACACCTGGGATAATGAACCTTCCAATGCCTGAACACCTGGGATAATGAACCTTCTAATACCTGAACACCTGGGATAATGAACCTTCCAGTACCTGACACACTGGATAATGAGCCTTCCAGTACCTGAACACCTGGGATAATGAACCTTCCAGTACCTGAACACCTGGAATAATGAACCTTCTAGTACATGAACACCTGGGATAATGAACCTTCCAGTACTTTACACCCGTCTTCACCTAACTCCCTTACCTCCACCTAACTCCCTTACCTCCACCTAACTCCCCTACCTCCACCTACCTCATCTGAAACCTACCACCTGCCTCGTCCCCAAAATCTAGTGAAAATGTACCTCAGGAGAAGCGGCGCAGCAAAGGGACTATTTTTACCACTTAATCGGACACTTTGGTGAGAGTTTGGGGGGATCAGTGTGTGTTGAGGTCATTTCAGGTCACGTGCCGGCGAGGTGAGTGTCACATGGTGTTGTGTATGTTGGTTCTCCTGAAGGTGCGGGAGATGCCTTTGATGTTTTAACTACGTAGGGTGCAGCCAGGCAAAACTTGTGGTGGTGGTGGTGGTGGGGAAGTGGTCATGATGGTGATGGGGAAATGGTCATGGTGGTGGTGGTGGTGATAGTGGTGGAGGCAATGTTGGTATGGAGTTCATGGTGGTGGCAATGGTGGAGATGATGACAGTGAAAGTGGTGGTGATGGCCCTCCACCACACCAAACATTAACTAGCTTTCATTATCTATCCTTCCAAATTTACTATCCCAGTCTCTATCCTAACCTCACCTTACTGTCCTCTCCTCTCCCTACTATCCTATCCTCACCCTACTATCCTCTCCTCATCCTACTATCCTATCCTTACCCTACTATCCTATCCTCACCCTACTATCCTATCCTCACCCTACTATCCTCTCCTCACCCTATTATCCTCTCCTCACCCTACTATCCTATCCTCACCCTACTATCCTATCCTCACCCGACTACCCTATCCTCACCCTACTATCCTATTCTCATCGTACTATCCTATCCTCATCGTACTATCCTATCCTCACCATACTATCCTCTCCTCACCCTACTCTCCTCTCCTCACCCTACTATCCTCTCCTCACCCGACTATCCTATCCTCACCCTACTATCCTATTCTCATCGTACTATCCTATTCTCACCATACTATCCCATCCTCACCATACTATCCTATCCTTACCCTACTATCCTATCCTCACCATATAATCTTCTCATCATCATACTACCCTATCCTCACCCTACTATCCTCTCCTCACCCTACTATCCTATCATCACAATAATATCCTATCCTCACCATGTTATCCTCTCCTCTCCCTACTATCCTATCCTCACCATACTATCTTCTCATCATACTCCCCTATCCTCATCCTACTATCCTATCCTCACCCTACTATCCTATCCTCACCCTAACAAGAATGATTTTATGTATACACTGAAAATCTCACGCGATAAAGTTTACAAATTTCTGGATGACTAAGTAAGGTTTCCCTCGGACAGAAATGGAGCGTCGGTGAAGTCAGTGAGCCAAGACCTGTGGCCCGAAACCTGGAATATTTGAACAGAGGCTCTCAGTGAAGCGTTAAATGGAAACAGACAAAAAAGTGACGTATAGGGGTAGTTTTGTCTGAAGCCCGAGCGGTTGTCTGAAGCCCGAGCGGGGGGGGGGGGGGGGGGGGGGGGGGGGGGAACAGTGTGGATGGGTGAGGGAAATGAATGCGCTCGTATGTGTTATGTCCAGCGTTGATGTGATGTTGTACACTGAATTCTTGAGTAGTGCTCATCGCCTTGTTATGGTTTTGAACAATTTGATTATCTGTTCTCGTTTCATATTTACCTGTGTTTCTATAGTACACCTGTTGTATTTGCCTGTGCTTGTATAGTACACCTGTTGTAGTTACCTGTGCTATTATAACACACCTCTTCCTGTATCTGAATCAATAAAAGAAATTTAAAATGAAGTATTTCCCTTTATAGGTCGACAGGTACAGTAATTTTCACCTGAGATAATTTCCTCAGGTGCACAACTGGTTAACAAGATCGTGACAAATGCATTAAACTTAAACCCATTTCTTGAACAGGTAATCTTACGTGTTAGTGCGGTATAGTTATTAAAAAGAATGTCCAATTTTTTTATTTACCATGTAATTCATTATCATTAATATTTTAGTTCGGTGATTCATTTTTCCGAACCCTGATTATTTGAAGCAGTTATTACCAATGTCTCATGAATGTTAACTGTATATTGATATTAATGTATGAAGCGTTGGTTATTTTAGGGTATGTCTTGGTAATATGTTCTTAGTTAGCGTAAGGTGTTTGTGGGAGTGTAATTTAAACGTATTCTATAATTATTATGGTCAGGTGAGGTGGAAATAGGTAGATGATTCGACTCGAGGATAGTATGTGGTGTGGTGTCTTTCTTACTGTTGTTATATGTGGGTGGTAGGATAGGAGGAGGAGGAGGTAGGCGTTGGGTGGTGTGAGGGCGAAGAAGAAGAGGAGAGGTAGGCGTTGAGTGGAATGAGGAGGAAGAGAAGTTAGGTCTTTCTCTCACACACACACACACGCCTCAAAAAAGATAATACCTTAATATTTTGTCCTTGCTAATTATTGATGTTCTTTAGTGTAACCAAATATGGAATAAACAACTGGCATCAATAATAGATTCTAATAAAGATTGGAAGGAAGAAAGTAGGCAGTGGGTTGACTTTCACATTCCTGTCGTAAAAAATAAAGTTGTGTTTGTGGAGAGAGAGAGAGAGAGAGAGAGAGAGAGAGAGAGAGGGGGGGGGGGATGAAAAACGTTCCAATCATCTCTCCATTCATCAACGTTTGAGATAAGAAGACCTTTAAACGTTTCTCGATTTGTTTTTATTATTTATTATTCATTTATCAAAACTTGAATGTATAAGATAAATTTATATATATTTTTATTTCAATATATAAAGGATAATAAAAATAATCTGGTATAATTATTGTGTAAGTTAAAAGTATTATAGAGAAGTAAGAGTTTAATTATAGTAGGCTATATTAGGAATATATTCAATATTTTCTTCATAACTTGTAAGAGGCGATGTGTGTAAGGTTTATTCTCCAAGGAAGCCAATGAAGAATGATGATATATTCTACCTTTTGGAAGACATTTCTTATGGTGTTTATGATTTCACTTTGTGTGTGTGTGTGTGTGTGTGTGTGTGTGTGTGTGTTAATAGAGAGTTACAAAAGGGTTCTGAGTTCGTCTTGGGTTAGTTTTGGATCGCTTGTGTATTCGTTGTAACAAAAGCACTTCTGTAATGGTGTCTTGTTACGTTATCTTTTGTTCGTTATACGTGTGTAAAGTTTTCGTTGTTTCGTGTTGTTTCTACGTGTTTTACCATTGTCTAAAAATTACCTGTTATTAATACTTCTTTATGTCTTCTATAGCAGCCATGTTGATGCTTTGTTTTATAGTGCTGTTTATCCCGGAAAGGTTTGTGTGATTTGGGTGAAATTCGGAGTAAGATGGATCACTTTAATAGCCACTTGTTTACCTGTTTTGGTGATGAGCTGTTGTGTTAGTCATCTGGTGGTGGAGGGCGTCCGTGGTGGTGTGGTGGTGGTTGTGGGCGTCCGTGGTGGTGTGTGGTGGTGGTGGTGGGCGTCCGTGGTGGTGTGTGGTGGTGGTGGTGAAGGTGGTGGGCGTCCGTGGTGGTGTGTGGTGGTGGTAGGCGTCCCTGGTGGTGTGTGTGGTGGTGGTGAAGGTGGTGGGCGTCCGTGGCGGTGTGTGGTGGTGGTGAAGGTGGTGGGCGTCCGTGGCGGTGTGTGGTGGTGGTGAAGGTGGTGGGCGTCCATGGTGGTGTGTGATGGTAGTTAGGGTGGTGGTGGGGGTAGTGTTCGTCCGTGGTGGTGATGCTAGTAGTGAGGGTGGTGTGTGCCGATGGTGATGCTGGTGGTGGTGTTGAGAGCTGTGCTTGTCCGTTGCGAAGGAGGCAGTGAGGGTAGAGCATATCCGTGGCTTCGGCGTTGGTAAGGGTATTTCGTGTCCGTGACGGCGGTGGTAGTGAGGGTATAGCACTGGTCCGTGGCACTGGGCCGTGGCGACAGTGAGGGTGGTGCGTGTCGACCAGCCATCACAGGTCCCGGCACTGACCGTTACTCGCTACGTCTGATTACTGCCTCGACACTTACGTCTCCGTGTCACGATATATGGCCACGTAACCCGACGTCCCCCTGACCCGCCATGACCTTCTCTGTGCCCTTTAATTTTGAATGATTTGACCCGTAGGGCGCGGATAGGTGGTGGGTGTCGCAGGGGACTGTCGCAAGACCACGCGGGGCACCACACTCCCACACCGACACCCGTGAGTTATCGTTATGCGCGGGACACGTCGTTTTGATCTTGGATATCGTGGTTTTGGTATTAAGGAAGAGGATATCGTGGCCAGGGTGTTGTAACGTAGGGAGGCGTGGGACGAGAGGAGACATTCATGGACCCGCGCCAGAGATATTGTCCAACCGTCCTCCACGCCTCCTGGCCACCGCTCACCCAACTGCCTTATTCCTCGGCGTCTCGAATGACCCGGTCAAGAAATTAAATGACCCTAACTGACCCTGGGAAGACCTTTAAACCTCTGGGTAACCTCCTCGTAACCTCTGCAACTCGGCGTTGACCCAGGGGCGTCCACCTGACACCTCGCCCCCACCCACGCCCGGGCTCACATGTCTGCTGGCGGCCTCTCCCTCAGGCGCCCTCTTGTTCCAAGGTATGTGGCTCACACACACACACACACACTCTCTCTCTCTCTCTCTCTCTCTCTCTCCTACACACTCACTCACTCACACTCCTCGTCTGCCATACACTCTCTCACCCTCCTCATCTCCCACTCACTCACTCTCACACTCTTCTGCCACACCATTATATTCCCCTACGAATTGTGTGTATTAAGACCCAGTTCATAACGTCGAGGTTTCCAGTGTCCAAAGTAACCTAATTCATGTACACTGTGGGTGATGTCTTAGTTGTGAAGTAAGGTGATGTCTTAGTAGTGAAGTAAGGTGATGTCTTAGTAGTGAAGTAAGGTGATGTCTTAGTAGTGAAGTAAGGTGATGTCTTAGTAGTGAAGTAAGGTGATGTCTCAGTAGTGAAGTAAGGTGATGTCTCAGTAGTGAAGTAAGGTGATGTCTCAGTAGTGAAGTAAGGTGATGTCTCAGTAGTGAAGTAAGGTGATGTCTCAGTAGTGAAGTAAGGTGATGTCTCAGTAGTGAAGTAAGGTAATATCTCAGTAGTGAAGTAAGGTGATGTCTCAGTAGTGAAGTAAGGTGATGTCTCAGTAGTGAAGTAAGGTGATGTCTCAGTAGTGAAGTAAGGTGATGTCTCAGTAGTGAAGTAAGGTGATGTCTCAGTAGTGAAGTAAGGTGATGTCTCAGTAGTGAAGTAAGGTGATGTCTCAGTAGTGAAGTAAGGTGATGTCTCAGTAGTGAAGTAAGGTGATGTCTCAGTAGTGAAGTAAGGTGATGTCTCAGTAGTGAAGAAGGTGAGTAGTAAGGTGATGTCTCAGTAGTGAAGTAAGGTGATGTCTCAGTAGTGAAGTAAGGTGATGTCTCAGTAGTGAAGTAAGGTGATGTCTCAGTAGTGAAGTAAGGTGATGTCTCGGTAGTGAAGAAGGTGATGTCTCAGTAGTGAAGTCAGGTGATGTCTCAGTTGTGAAGTAAGGTGATGTCTCAGTAATGAAGTCAGGTGATGTCTCAGTTGTGAAGTAAGGTGATGTCTCAGTTGTGAAGTAAGGTGATGTCATTCTGTTTATTTATGGGTTTCATGTACAAGGTCTGGTCAAAAGGATCATCTTCAGATTAGTATTAGTACAAAATATTGATTGATTGATTGATTCGTTGATTGAATGGTGAGATTGGTTGATTAACTCACTGATTGATTGGTTCGGTGATTAGTTGATTGATTGGTTGACAGTCTATTTAGCCAAAACAAGAGCAAACGCAAAGTAAACAACAGTACTGACACGGTTTGTTTACTGTTGTGCTGAGTCACCATGACGACTGATATTAATAATGATAATAGTGACACCGTGTGTACTCAGTGAGGTCCAGTGCCACAGACGGATGGTCAGGTGGCAGTGACCCGGTGAGGTGGGGGGGTGCAGGGGAGGAGGAAGGGGGTACAGGGGAAGGAGAGAGGATGTTTGAGGTGGGGGATGGGATGAGAGGAGGGGGAAGTGGTGCAGGGGGGGGGGAGGGGGTGCTACTGTGTGAGCTGGCGGACCTCCAGAGAACCGGGTTATAAAGTGGGTAAATGGACGAGAAGTCACTGGGAGGAGGAGGAGGTGGGGCAACGAGCCAGCACCCGCCCTCCTACACCTCCTGCCGTGAGGGAGTGCTGCCCCCCTCCCCCCCTCTGTCTCACAACCTCCTCCTTTAAGGCCATCTTATATAACCTCACCCCCCCCCCCACACACACCCACACCCACACTAATATCTATTTTATGAGGATTGGGTCATGCCATCTTGACCTCTTCCAACCCTAAACAGTAAATAGTTGTTCACACCCACAAGTACCCAACCTTCACATAAACCCCCTCCTCCCCCCTCCTTCTCCCCCTCACAGTCAATAGTCCCCCCTTCCCCCCAGTCACTATTCCCCCCTCCCCCCCAGTCACTATTCCCCCCTTCCCCCCAGTTACTATTCCCCCCTTCCCCCCAGTCACTATTCCCCCCCCAGTCACTATTCCCCCCTCCCCCCCAGTCACTATTCCCCCCTTCCCCCCCAGTCACTATTCCCCACTCCCCTCCCCCTCTCACTGTCATATACATCAACCTTCCGTCTCCCATTTCCATCATAGACGTATACATTATCCTGGTCAGTGTTTCCTCCTGCTCCTCCTGCTCCTCCTGCTCCTTCTCCTCTTCCTCCTCCTCCTGCTCCTTCTCCTCTTCCTCCTCCTTCACGTGTTTCTCCATAAATGATCAACATCTCATATTCTTCTTCCTTGTTCTTCGTATCTGTTATTTCTTATTTCTTATTTATTTCGTCTCTTGTCAGTAAAAATCCAGCTATTAAGAGGTGAGAGATGTTAGGTGTGTTTTGTAGGTGTTAGGTGTGTTTTGTAGATGTTAGGTGTGTTTTATAGGTGTTAGGTGTGTTTTGTAGGTGTTAGGTGTGTTTTGTAGGTGTTAGGTGTGTTTTGTTGGTGTTACGTGTGTTTTGTAGGTGTTAGGTGTTTTGTAGGTGTTAGGTGTGTTTTGTAGGCGTCAGGTGTGTGTTGTAGGCGTCAGATGTGTATTATTGGTGTCAAATATGTGTTCTTGAACCTGTGAGGGACGGTGAGGCAGATGGCGTTGTTGATCTTGGCCAACATTCAGACTCGACCTGGCTCATTAATGTTAAAGTCAGGTGTTGTTTGGTGACCAGGAAGAAATATTTAACCACACCTGATTTGGTTACGATTAGTTCTGAGTAAGAGTGAGTAATTTGTTTTTGGTATTTATTTATTTAATTGTTTTTTTTTTATGTACGTAGTTTATATAATTGTTTTTTTTACCTTATTCTGAAAATACTGAAAGATATTCCAATTTAGTGAGGAAAGATGAGACCTAACCTGAAATCATCACAACTCAACCACATGTGTAAATCGTATACAAACATCAGAGTGTAAACAGATGATGAATGGTTTAAATCCTGACCAATCAAAGACCAAGTTAATGAAACCTGAACTTTGAGGTTGTGTTGAGTGATGCAAGGCACTTCACTTCACCTGATTTACCTCCCCCCTCCCCTACCCCCTCTTCTCCACGTCCCTCTCCTAGTTTTCCTCCATCCCTCCCCTCCCCCTCCTGGTTCCCTCCCCTGCCACCCCCCCCTTGTTAGCTGATCACTTTTGGCAACGACTGTAAGAGGTTAAGTAATATAAATTCTTCTTTTTGTGTAGTTTATCTTTGAAGTTACTTAATACCAGCCAGCCAGCCAGCCAGCCAGCCGAGTTATGTGTGTGTTCACTACTACTCGTTCAGGTATCATTAAACAACACTGAAGTATTCCCCGTTCACACACACACACACACACACACACACACACACACACACACACACACACACACTGAGGAGTCTAAAGGAAGAAGCGTAAAGCAAGTCATGTGTGTGTGTGTGTGTGGTGAGGACTCTATTACTTGAGAGTGTTAGTAGTGGAGTTGTTCCTCTCCCATGAGCGTTTGTAGTACCTGGCCATTACACAAACCTCCCCTCACCATTACACACATCCCCCTCACCATTACACACACCCCCCGCACCATATACAATCACCATCACAATATCACCAACATTAGACTCACTCCCACAGTTCAAGAGTGAGACATTAACCACTTTCTCCATCTCTCCCCTTTTGTCTCACAGTTGACCGAACATTGTCTCAGTCTTGTATTATAATTGAGGGTATGGTGACTTTTTCTTTCCCCTTCTTCGTTTTCCTGCTTCAGTTGTTCATTGTCTTTTGTGGAGATTGTGTATTCATATTTGGGGATTATTATTACTTTTTTCTCTTTAAGCAGATTTGATTTGTTTTATGTTACTTTTATTATTGTTTTTGTGAAATATGACGTTAGGTTCGAGCGGATACTGATTAGAAAGAATTGAAAAATAGTATTGAACAAGCTTTTTGTGGCATTGTTGTCCTGGGAAGATATAGAATGGTATGGGTCGTCATTATAATTTTACCTCATCTAGTGTACATTTTTCCTGTTTTTTTCTAATTACACTGCGCCCCATACTGTGAGTGGTGGTGTGGCGAGTGGTCGTCTCCCGCACAGCTGAGGTTACACACGTCATCACCTTCCCTGACCTGTGAAAAAAGAGCATCAGCCTCTCTTTGTCTCGATTAGTCGTGCCGTAAATCCCCTGAGTGACGTGTCCACCTACCTTGTTTTGATGTTCTCGGCGGGGCTTCGGCTACCTCGAGACCACAGCCCCGCCTCGCCCTCTCTCACTCACTCACCCCACACCTTGTCACTTCACCACGGGGCGCTTGTGGGCACACCACCACCACCACCAGCTGGGGTACGGCTTGTCCTTCACTCTTACCACTAATGAACGACCATGGGTACTGGGGAGGGACCATGGATACTTGGGGGGGGGGGGGGGCAGGCACTCAACCAGCTGGGATGAGCTATGTCCCTCTTCCCACTAGTAAACGACCAGGGGTACTAGGGGCCCCGCTACCAGCTGGGGTAAGGAGGAGGGCCCTGTCCTCCACTACTGCATACAGGGAGGGACCTGATCTACCCTGGTGTGTGAGGTGAGGTGTGGGGTATAATACTGTTCAGGCGTAAATAATATATTATTATTACTAATTCAAAGGTTGTGGTTATATTTTCCACTCAGGTTCACGTTAGAGTCACATAGAGAGGAACTTAGATGGTATATGTCCGATACAGTGTTACCTGGGTGACGTGTGGCAGGTTAGCCAGATATTTATGGGGTCTTGAGTGAGGCAGGTAAAGGTAAGCTGTGGCACAATTGTACAGCTTCAAGGTGTGCCTGGAATCTCCTTAGTTCAATTAGTAAACTGTTCGAACTCCTTGGCTGCTGCCTCGAAGACCTGTGACTAATGACTTAAAACACTTTCTGCTTTATGATCCCTTAAAAGTTAACTTAATTAAATTTAAAAGGGCTGTAATCTCTTGAGGAGGTTGAGTATTAGAGATCCTTTTAATTCACAGTCGAGGTCCTGATGTTGTAAACCTGTATGGTGCGGAGATTCATTTACCAGGAGACAACCCAGAAGAATTATTTGATTGATAAATATATTTTTTTTCTGAGAGTTATGAAGCGTACAATTACATGTTGGGGCAGCGAGTGACGGCCATTGTTGTTGTTGTTGTTGTTGTTGTTGTTGTTGTACACCCTCTACCACACACTCACCCTCAAGCTATTTTTTTTAATAGTGGAGCGACTAGTTTATCGCGCAACACTCCTCCATCCTATAGTTGATAGCCTACAAATCCTTTTTTTTTTGTAGAGAAAGGATGGGTGAAAGAAGATTAGAGGTGGGGGAAGGAAGTTATAGTTCGAAAATTGAAGAAATTTAGGAGGAGGTAAGAGAGGGCGGGCTGACCGCCTAGCTAAGCTAATGGTGTGTTCGGGTTGTGTCGTGGGTTAGTTATTGTCTGTCGGTACAGGCACTAGACATCCGACCCTGTCCCATATATGGGTGTTTTAAGGGCCTTATTTCATATTCCGCCGACCCTACTGGCGGATGCTGGTCTGGGGAGGTTGTCTATTGCCTGGCCGTGTTGATCGGAGGTGGTAATGGACCTTTTGAGATTTGGTAACTTTTTGGGAACCATGTATGGTTGTTGTCGTTATCTGGTGGGAGTTTTTGAAAGAGTTCTTGCTCTGATCGTTCTATCTTTTGCCAGACTCTGCTGGCCAGGGTGTGCAGCTGCTGGTTGATGGGTTTCATTCTCAGGCCTCTATGTATCTCGGCTGTGGTTCTGGTGAAGGGGTATCTTTCACCTGTGACGAATTTTAGGGTTTCATTTTGGACCACCTGTAATTTTAATATTTGAGTGGTGCTCATAGTATGAAGAGGTATTGCTGGGTAAGTTAATATCGGTGTGATAAATGATGTCACCAGGCGGAGTTTTATTTTCTCAGGAAGCGCTTTAAAACGGTATAGTTTTCTCAGCTTTCTTGCCTTTTCCTTCCTGGTGTGGACATGATGGGAGTAACCTGTCGTGGATGTATGCAGACCCAGGAGGGTGCCTCTGCTTTTGTATTCTATCTGGGCATTATTGGTTACTAATGGATGGGTTTCCCTCATCCCTCCTCCTCCACCACACCACACCCACCCATACCTCACATCCACACTCATCCACACGATCATAGATATTATATACACACTCACGTAAGCATGTACACGTGTAGGTAAACATTCCTTGATCGTTGGCACTGTCTGGCATCTACTTGAGGGCCATGTTAGAGAGAGGGAGGGGATTGGAATTTTGAAAGCCTATTTATTCAATTTTTGTTTTAGATGATGTTTAGTGTGTTGTTATACTATGTCTGTCTTTGATACCCCAAAATATTCTACACTACAGAGGGTGTACGCAAACACTTGTTATCTTGAAAATAGGTTCTTATTCTCGTACGGGAGACATAAGGACTAGCCATCTCCACTCCCTGTATCACTCCGCGCTGGCAGGTACAGATGCCAGCGTTCACAAGCTGAATACATAATATGTAAATATGATAATTCATATACAAAACATGGTGCATAATAAATGGAAACATTACATAGGATTAATACATGTTCTGTAATACTTTACTATACATAATTAATAAAGTAATATAAGAATACACAGCTTAAGGTACTACTTCGTGTCCATATTATACAGTTATTGTATAAGTAGTGGTGACCAGGTGCGGATTTATTACCTATGTGACCCACAAGTTGTAGCCAGATATTGTTTGTAAAGTGTTAAGGGGGATTTGATATTCACCTGTACATACCTGTGTGTTCATTCTCAGGGGTACACTTATTCGCGTATTCATGTACACACACATACACACACACATTCGGAGAAGTCTTATACCATGGCTTACAGACTTCCTCAGTGACCGACGCCAAGCTGTACGCTTCCGAGGGGATGTCTCCACCTTTCAGTCACTCACCTGTGACGTCCCCCAAGGCACCAAGATGGGACCACTCTGCTTCCTTATGCTCATCAATGATGCCCTAAGAGAAACCCCTGCTCGCTGGAAATATGTCGACGACTCCACCATTGGGATCAGCGTCAACAATTCTGCTCCCGACTATACCGCCCTTCAGGATTTATTGAACAGTCTCCAAAACTGGGTCACCAACAACCGTGTCACCATCAACCATACCAAGACCATGGTTATGCACATCAACCTCTCCTCCGACATTGTCCCACCTCCTTCCATTACTCTAGGTCCGAACACACTCCAGGTTGTAGATTCCACGAAGCTCCTCGGCGTCACCATAGACAACAAACTAAATTGGAAACCACACGTCAGTGAAGTTGTCAAATCCTCCAGTTTCCGTCTCCACCTCCTCCGCCGACTCAAGTCCCTCGGAGTTCCTGCACCCGAGCTCCTCAGTGTTTACACAACATTCATACTTCCCAAGCTCACCTATGCCTCCCCTACCTGGTCTTCTTCCCTAAATGCCACACAACGTAAACACCTAGAAAAAGTGCAAAAGAGGGCATGCAAGATTATTCTCTCCCCTTCCTACTCCACATATCAAGAAGCGCTCAACACACTGACCCTTTCGACTCTCACTGACCATCACCACGACCTCATCTGCAAATTTGGTAAGAAGCTTCTACACCATCCTCGACACCGGCTCCTACTATCACCCGAGATACCTATCCCGAGAATTGCTGTTCGACACCACAACCGCATCCAGCCCATACGTGCACGAACTGACCGCTATAAGAACAGCCCAGTCCCAACCATTGTAAAAATTATCAATAACTTGTAATAAACCAGTGTATTCACTCCCAGTAAATACTACTTCTTGCACTGTCACTATGTTGAAATGCCCTGTAGTTTGAGCTTTTCCTCATCTAAAATATATCTTATTTGTATCACTTATGTTACTTGTATATTATTTGTAATTCGTAACCCATTCCCCAAATATGTAACTGTATATTTTCAGCCTTCTGGCTGCCAAGCTCCTTCAATAAACCGTTAATTATTATTATTTATTATTATTACATTCATGCTCATATATAACCTGATGAGAAGTTACGCACACATGCACTTTGGGTGATCCTTCATGTAGGTATTCTTTTTTACGTACACCCATACAACTACACAAACACACACGCGTTAGATAAATACACTCATGTACACACTCCGTTACTCAGCCGTGAACGCTTTATGTACACTCACACGTACACACGCGGTTGGATAGTAGTGTAAATATACAGGGATAAATACACTCACTCAGGCATACACACACACACACACACACACACACACTATATCAAGCACATGTATACCACAGTATTTCTTAGTAATAAACCACGTCATTCCTTCCATATAAACCAGAGCCTTTCTTGGTAACAAACTACACACCTTCTACGACAGTGTTTATGAACCATAGCGCCTCTTGATGACTAACCACGGTGCCTCTTCCTTATCAATAATGTCATCTATTCTTTTTAAACCACGCCATGTCATATTTACAAACCAAACACACGCTCTCTTTTACAAACCATTTCATCATCTATTGTTAAAAAAAAAAACACGTCATCCCTCCCAAACAAACCACACGACATTCTCTTATTTACAAACCTAATAAAAAAATACTTTCCTCTCTTTTTTCCCCTAAACTATTTTCTCTTCTTAACCGAATCGTGTATCTTTTTTTTTTTTTGTGGTGTGTGTTGTTCGTGAGGGGTCCGTGTTCTTGGCGGCCCCCACGGACGGACGGACGCACGGACACGCTCGGGGCTTCACTCTATCATTTTACCGGGGGGAGGGGGAGGGGGGGGGGTGGAATTGCCGGTTACGTGAATGATGATGAATAATGATGAAGGCATTTGGTCTGAGGGCCACGAGCATTATTGTCCGGCCGACTCCCCTGCATGGGTCCACCCAACCCTGCCAGCTAGTGAGTGAGTCAGTCAGTGAGTCAGTTTTCTAGCTAGTGAGTCAGCCAGCTAGTGAGTGAGTGAGTGAGTCAGTCAGTCTTCTAGTCAGTGAGTCAGTCTGCCAATTAATGAGTGTGTGAGTCAGTGTACTAGCCAGTGAGTCAGCTAGCTAGTGAGTCACGCAGTTAGTGAGCAATTCGGTGAGTCAGTCTGCCAGCTAGTGAATCAGACAGTCACTGAGTCAGTCTACTAGCCAGTGAGTCAGTCTGCCAGTTAATGAGTGAGTAATCCAGTGTACTAGCCAGTGAGTCAGCCAGCTAGTGAGTCATTCAATGAGTCAATCTGCTAGTGGGTGGGTCAGGTGGTTCCTTAACTATACCATGTCTCATCCTTATCTCTTCAACCCTCCCCTCCCCTCCCCTCCCCTCCTACCCTCCCCTCCCCTCCCTCCTCCCCTCCCCTTCCCTCCCCTCCCTCCTCCCCTCCCCTCCCCTCCCTGAAACATGTCAATATTCAGGTCACCATCATAATAGAGAGTCGTGATGGCACCGAGGTCACCACCATAGGCACTCGTGACCTTTGTGACCTCACCCGCCCTGATTTGAGTTGTGAGAGAGAGAGAGAGAGAGAGAGAGAGAGAGAGAGAGAGAGAGAGACTGTGGCATAACTTTTTCTTGACGTGACATGACCTGACCTGGTTTGTGACCTCCAGTGACTTTCTTTGATCATTGGTGAATTGATTTGACCTTAAGGGATGTGTTTGACCTCTTCCCTGACACACACACACACACACACACACACACACACACACACACACACACATAAGAACATAAGACGAAGAGTATTTAAGTGGGTGAAAGGAATCAATAAAAGTGATATAGATAAAGTTCTTATAATATCCGAGCAGGATAGGACTCGGAGCAACGGATTCAAGTTGGATAAGTTTAGGTTTAGGAGGGAGATAGGAAGAAACTGGTTCACAAATAGGGTGGTGGACGAGTGGAACAAGCTTAGCAACTTTGTAGTAAGTGCTGGAACTCTGGAAAGTTTCAAAAGGAGGCTAGATAGATTCATGGATGATAGAGAGCGGTAGTAACTCTCGACAGAAGCTGCCATGCACAGGCCAACCGGCCTATTGCAGACTCCTTATTTTCTTATGTTCTTATGTTCTTATAAGAATGGAGGAAACTGCAGCGGGCCTATTGACCCATACTGGGCAGTCCCGTTTATACTCAACCCCTATTGCTCATATAAGCATCCAACCTATGTTTGAAGCTATCCAGCGTATGTTTGAAGCTATCCATTCGAGTTAATGATGATATTTGGTAACTTGTTCCATTCATCCACTACTCTGTTTCCATACCAGTGTTTACCTATTTCACGCCGAAATATAAATTTGTCTAATTTAAAACCATTGTTACGAGTTTGCTTCTGGTTGGATAGTTTGAGTACCTTTGTAATGTCCCCTTTGTTTAACCCTGACTTCCATTTATACACCTCTATCATGTCGCCCCTCACTCTAAGTCTCTCGGGGGAGTGCAAATTAAGATGCTTTAACCTGTCTCTGTGCTCAAGGTCCCTAATGCCCGGGATTAGTCTTGTCATTCTCCTCTGGATTCTTTCCAAGGATTCTATATCCATTCTGTAATACGGTGACCAGAACTGAACTGCGTAATCCAGGTGTGGTCTCACAAGCGCAAGATACAGTTTTAGGATGACCTCGCTAGTCTTGTAACTAACACTCCTTTGTATGAACCCAAGTACTTTATTAGCCTTGTTACGAGGAAAAACACATTGTTTACTTGGCTTAAGGTTCCTACTTATCATTACTCCTAAATCTCTCTCGCAGTCTGATTCCACAATGGCATCGTTGTTCACCTGGTATCTGGTTTCCCTGTTTACATCTCCTATACTGAGTACTTTACGTTTGTCCACATTGAATTTCATCTGCCATTTTTCCAATCATTCGAAAAATTTGTTTAGATCTTCCTGTAGTTTTGCAGAGTCCTCGTCAGATTTAATTACACATCCTATTTTAGTGTCATCAGCAAATTTACTTATGTTGCTGTCTATTCCGATATCTATGTCGTTTATGTATATAATAAATAATAATGGTCCAAGTACTGAGCGCGTACACACACACACACACACACACACACACACACACACACACACTGTTCCGTATTTTGTTATCTTACATGCTACTTAAGTCAGTTATAAGTGACGTATTATTCAGATTTTGTTGAACTTTGGATGAATATAGTATTTTTTTCTGTGTCCTTGAGGGAATATATGAACAAATAATAAATAATGAATTTTTAGTGTAATGATTCGTAAATAATAATAATAATAATAATAATAATAATAATAATAACAACAATAATAATACTCCTAACCTTTATCGCGAAGCAAAAACATTTCAAACAAATATTTCCAACATTATTCATTTATTTTATTTTCATCCAAGTCCTGACAATAGTCTTTACATTTTGATATATATAACTTTGTGAGGTTCCAACAATACGAGGGAAGTCTAGATATATATCATGAAGTATCACCCTAAGACTTCCTAAAGGTCAAGAGACGGTATAAACACACTGTATATACGACCTTGGGGTGTCCGCGGTGACAGATGTTTGGTGTGGTCCTGCGTCTGATCTGTGAAGCTTCTCAGAATTTGTGATAGATCGATCGATATTTATTCTGTCAAATCGTCATACATGTTGACATTGATTTATTATGCGAGTAAATAGTTCAGGTATATAGTCAATGTATATAGACAGTGCAGGTATATAAACAATGTACATAGACAGTGCAGGTATATAAACAATGTACATAGACAGTGCAGGTATATAAACAATGTACATAGACAGTGCAGGTATATAAACAATGTATATAGACAGTGTAGGTATATAAACAATGTACATAGACAGTGCAGGTATATAAACAATGTACATAGACAGTGCAGGTGTATAAACAATAATCATAGACAGTAAAGTTTTAACACACATAGTTTAACTTACTGAAGAACCAACATTTAACCCTTGGAGAATGATCCCACAAGGGGGTTGGGGGTTGGGGGTTGGGGGGGGGGGGGTAAGCTTGTCATACTGAGTTGAAGAGTCACCAAACCTGTCGAGAATGATGTGAAAAGCGCAAGTTTTTGTGTGCTTGAAGATCGTACGTATTCGACTTTTCCATAGTAACATTTGACGTGAGGTTGAATAGACACTGTAAGGATGTCACTATTAATGAAAAAATTAACCTAAAACCACATCTTGGGTTGGTGAACATACTAAGGTAAGGTTAGGGACGGCAGACAGGTGTAGGGTAATGAGCTCTTATCACAGGTAAAGTTGAACTTGTTAACAGAGGTACGCGTGTGTCTCCCTGTCAGGTGAGGTGAGCACATCAAGATCCTGTAGGAGTTGAGTGCATTTGTGGGTCCTAATTCCTTAAAGGATTCTGAGTTAATTTTACCTCCTAATTGTGTGAGGACGTTGCTAACAAGTGCATTTTATCCGCGGTGCAAGGATGGTTAGCCAAGATAACGATGATGTTTTACTGACTGTCGTTATTGTGTGTTTGTTTAGCTTCACTTACGGGAGGAAAATAATGTATCGTTGCTTGGGAATTTGAATACGGGTTGAGTTCATTACCGCCTAGTACCCAGCCCTCTCCTAGCACCCAGCCCTCCCCTCGTATACAGACCCCAGCACCCAACCCTCTCCTTGTACACAGAACCTAGCACCTAGACCCCAGCACCCAGCTCTTCCCTAGCACCCAGACCTCAGCACACAGCCCTCCCCTAGCACTCAGATCTCAGCACACAGCCCTCCCCTAGCACCAGACCTTAGTACACAACCCTCCCTAGAGCACAGACCTCAGCAAACATCCCTTCCCTAGCACCCAGACCTCAGCACACAGAACCCAGCACCCAGCTCTCTCCTAGCACACAGAAACTAGCACCCCAACCCCTTTACCCCCGTCTCTCTCCCGACACCACCCCATGACACCCCTTATTAACTCCCCTTCCTCCCCAGCACACCCTCCCACTTACCTCCCCCCTCCTCCCCCAGCACACCCTCCCACTTACCTCCCCCCTCCTCCCCCACCACACCCTCTCACTTACCTCCCCCTTCCTCCCCCAGCACACCCTCTCACTTACCTCCCCCTTCCTCCCCCAGCACACCCTCCCACTTACCTCCCCCTTCCTCCCCCAGCACACCCTCCCACTTACCTCCCCCTCCTCCCCCAGCACACTCTCTCACTTACCTCCCCCTTCCTCCCCCAGCACACTCTCTCACTTACCTCCCCCTTCCTCCCCCAGCACACCCTCTCACTTACCTCCCCCTTCCTCCCCCAGCACACCCTCTCACTTACCTCCCCCTTCCTCCCCCAGCACACCCTCTCACTTACCTCCCCCTTCCTCCCCCAGCACACCCTCTCACTTACCTCCCCCTTCCTCCCCCAGCACACTCTCTCACTTACCTCCCCCTTCCTCCCCCAGCACACTCTCTCACTTACCTCCCCTTCCTCCCCCAGCACACTCTCTCACTTACCTCCCCCTTCCTCCCCAGCACACCCTCCCACTTACCTCCCCCTTCCTCCCCCAGCACACCCTCTCACTTACCTCCCCCTTCCTCCCCCAGCACACCCTCCCACTTACCTCCCCCTTCCTCCACCAGCACACTCTCTCACTTACCTCCCCCTTCCTCCCCCACCACACCCTCTCACTTACCTCCCCCTCCTCCCCCACCACACCCTCTCACTTACCTCCCCCCTTCTCCCCCAGCACACTCTCCCACTTACCTCCCCCTCCTCCCCCACCACACCCTCTCACTTACCTCCCCCTTCCTCCCCCACCACACCCTCTCACTTACCTCCCCCTCCTCCCCCACCACACCCTCTCGCTTACCTCCCCCTTCCTCCCCCACCACACCCTCTCACTTACCTCCCCCTTCCCCCCCCAGCACACCCTCTCACTTACCTCCCCCTTCCTCCCCCAGCACACCCTCCCACTTACCTCCCCCTTCCTCCCACACCACACCCTCTCACTTACCTCCCCCCTCCTCCCCCAGCACAACCTCCCACTTACCTCCCCCTTCCTCCCCCACCACACACCGATTTCCTCTCCGTCAGTGAATGTGTCAGTCAGTGAAGTAGGTTTTGTGTGTGTGTGTGTGTGTGTGTGTGTGTGTGTGTGTGTGTGTGTGTGTGTGTGTGTAGTCGTGACCTTCATGGTGTTGTGGCCACGTGGGAGTTACTGTCAGTCTTCCTGTGTATGTGTGTTCGTACGTATGTTTATTCTTGTATTATTCGTTTACTTGTATATTAATTGTATATTTATATTGATAATAATATCTCTAAATAAATTATCTGACTTCTAGACGGGAAGTAAACAAGGCGTGTCTCTCCAATTCTCCAGTTACCACAAGGAGAGATAGCACGTGAGATAGTCTCCTAGTCTCCCTCGTACTTCTCCCATGTTCTCCAGCCACAACAGGAGAGATAAAGTATAAGATGGTCTCCTCAGTGCAGAGTCTCTCCTTCGTTCTCCTTCAAGACTTTGGCCATTACTAGAGAGATAGAGAGATAATTATTACGATAGTCTCCCTCTTAATCCTCTCCTCACTTCTCTTCTTCCCCCTAAGACTCCAGAGAGACGAAATGAGACAGTCTCTCTCAAACTAGGGTGTGTCAATTTTGTCAACATGTTAAAAATCAAATTTGGTAGTCAAAATATTGTGCCTCTTTATGTCTAAACTTGAGATTAGCAAACAAAAATGAATTGAAATAACCCTCACCTACATCAATTATACCTTAAAGTTTCAAATATCAGTATTTCAACAAATTAATGAGACTTGATTAGAATTATTCACTTGATATTAACTAATCTCATGTAAGCATATGGATTATGGAGTATTTTATGGTTCTATAGCTTGTGTACAATATGCATGTCAGAACATGAACATGAACAGGCTCTCCGTGTGGGACAGTTTAATTCTTGTTTTGACTTGTACCAAGCGTGAGGATAAGGCGCCCGGCTCACTCTCCTTCTAGATATCATAGACGGTGGTTTGCTCTCATTGCACTTGCACCTACTCTACCAGACGAATTCTACATTTTAATTATTGTAAGTAGGGCATATTGATTGTCGCAGTTACTTATATCATTGTATAAAACATTATGTTCTAAGAAATTATTATGTTATTTCTGTTACAGCATTTTTGATAAACAAATTGATATTTTTTGAAACAACAATTGAATTATGAAACATTGAAATATTTTTCTATTTGTCAGATAGTGTGAAGATGTCAAAATTGAAGACAAGAAGTCAGTTGTCAACCCACTTGAGCCTGCTAGTTGGTAAAGGGAAGGAGCTTCCTGTATCAGAACTTCCAACAGTGAGAGACATGCTAAGATTAGGGTTACTCCTTCGAGAAAAAAATGCAAAGGACAGAAGGAACTATACAGATAAAGAACTCATAAATGATATGATAGTCCCTCTTCTGCATCAATGGACAAAAGCTAATGCACTATTCAAACCACCTGTGATTAATCAGTGTCGAACTATTGAGCTAAAACTAACGAAATTATGGCACAAAGCAGTTGAAACATCACTTGGTAAAGGAAACTTGGCCAGGAAAAATGAATTTCTGCACACACTTGATACTCTGTTTGACATTTTGACCTGCAAGTGCTCCATACAATTATGTTCTGAATCCAACTGTTCTCACTCAGGTAAGAGAGAAAATAATTCCCACATTGATTGTGGTTGTCCTCGTGAAAAGAAGATCCCTGTTTTAGAGCTTGAATTTATAAAGGCACAGAGGACAAAGGCAGAAGGCCAAGGAAGTATGCAAATGGGTTCAATAGATTATTCAGAAACAAAGAAGCAGATTGCTAATGCCAAGAAGAGAGAACAAATCCGAGAGAGGGAACAAAAGAAGAAAATGAAGAGTGAAGAAGCCATCCAAAGAGAGGAAGAGCTGTGTCAAGATGTTTATCACTTCTTTGATAGTTCTTCTGATGAACAGGAAGCAACATCAGATGATAGTTCCAAAGAGCCATCTGAACCTTTACCAAAGAAAATGAAATACAACACAAGAAATATTTCAAACATTGCTTTAGCTAGTATTCGCCACCATGCTGGACTTCGTGAGGCTGCAGAAATTGCAACTGCCGCTTGGATAGATGCAGGCCTCATCAGCCGAGAGGATGTATCTTTGGTGATAGATCATAATAAAATTAGAAGAGCACAAGAAAAAATAATGAAGGAAATATCTGATCAGCATGAAAAAGATTTAAGCGAGGGAGGGCTCTCCTGTCTTTTGTTTGATGGAAGAATAGATGACACAAAAGTTTTGCTAGAAGTAGAGGGAGTGAACAGAAAGTTTCCAGGTCTCATCAAAGAAGAACACTACTCTGTCTGTTCTGAGCCTGGTGGTCGGTTTTTGTTTCACTTTGCTCCCGAAACTGAAGTAGAAGGGAAGAAACATGCAGAGGTCATTGCTGATCATATTTTATGTTGGGTTCAGGAGAGAGGACTTGGCAGTTCACTGCAGGCTGTTGGTGGAGATTCAACTGCAGTGAACACCGGATGGCAGGGGGGTGTAATGACGCATTTAGAGAAAAAACTAGGAAGAAGACTTGTTTGGATTGTATGTGATTTACATACAGGCGAGCTACCTCTTCGTCATCTCATCCAGGAACTTGATGGTCCTACAAAGAGCAACAACAAGTGGTCAGGTCCCCTTGGCATCATGCTGGATGAAGCAACACAACTAGAAATAAATACAACCTTTCCAAAGGTCGAAGTTGGCCCTCCCCTTCCGGCGTTGTCTGAAGGAGTCATCAAAGATCTCAGCACAGATCAATCCTATGCTTATCGTATTGCCCAAGCAATAAGATCAGGAGAAGTGCCTCAGTCATTGGCTCTCTTGGAGATTGGACCTGTCAGTCACAGCCGTTGGTTAACTACAGCTCTTCGTTTCTGCAGGATTTGGATTTCCAAACACGAATTGAAGGGCAAAGTGCTGAAGAATTTGAGGTTAATTGTTGAATTTATTATTGGAGTTTATCTTCCCCAGTGGTTTAGTGTGAAACTTAATCCTATGTGGGTGGATGGGCCCAATCACCTTTTGTTTCAATTGCAGCTAGTAAGAACACAGAGGAAGGTAGTGAGGGACATCGTGTTACCTGTGGCAAGAAGGTCCGCTTGGTATGCTCGATCAGAAGCAGTTTTGCAAGCAATGCTTTGCAGTCAATGTACCAATCTCCGAACCGAGGCTGTAGAAGTCATTCTAAAGATTAGAGGAACGCTAATAGATGACGACCAGTTGGGAGACTGTTCGTTTCATTCAAGAAAAGTTCCCCCAATAAACGTCAATGCCACCAAATTGTCAGAATTGGTTGACTTGAGTTTGGAAGTCTTAGAGCCACCATTGACAACAAGTCTAACTAGCCAAGAATTGAGAAACCTTAAAGAGACTCCAATGCAGGTGCCGAAGTGGCCTTCCCACACTCAAAGTGTGGAGAGATGTGTGAAAATGGTCACAGAAGCAGCGGGCCATGTTTACAGCCACGAGAGGCGAGAAGGTTACATCAAAGCACAAATAGCAAGCAGACTACTGATGACAAGAAACCAAAGCAAAGAGAGTATGAAGGCATTGGTTACTTTCAAATAGACTACGGATAATAAAATATAATAATTTGAAACTTGAAACAGTAACATGTGTGCAAACGCTGGTTATGTTATAAATTCACAAATATGTACATTTAAAAATCCATTTGATGTAGGTAGGACTTATTATAAAAAAAAATTTATGCCAGAATATTGTTTTGCATGCTTAAAGACTACAATAAATTGCTACCAAATTACTCGATTTTCAATTTAGCCAGTTCACCCCCTAAATTGACACAACCTACTCTCAAACTCCTTTCCCCCTACCATACCTCCACCTCACCCCCTTCCCACCTGACCCTCACCCCCTAGCCCCTCACCCCCTTAGAGACTCCAGAGAGATACCATAAATCTACATCCGTCTCTTAGCTTCTCTTTCATCTCCACTCTGTGCCAATTAAGGGATTTTTCCGGGGGGGGGGGGGCATTAAGAGACACTCATTATCCTTGTTAGTTCAAAAATTAAGGGGAAAAAAGGAGAGAAAATGTGTGTGGGAAAGGGGGAGGGGGGGACGGGAGGGAGGGAGGGACGGGAGGAAGGGAGGGACGGGAGGAAGGGAGGGACGGGAGGAAGGGAGGGACGGGAGGAAGCTTCTTAAACGAGGAACTCCGGGAAGATTCTTGAGTCAGGGGGCAATAATTCACATTTGATGCTTATTTTTTTTCTTATTTTTTGGTTGGATACGACGAGTCTTTTTTTTACGATCTCTTCTCTTCTCTTCTCTTCTCTTTTCTTCTCTTCTCTTCTCTTCTCTTCTCTTCTCTCTCACACATCTTCAACAAAAGGTTACGCTTCATCATCTTCCTTTCAGAGCTGTACAAAATTGCATTCTTTATATTTTTAATCAAGATGTGGCTGTTTTGACTTCCCATGTGTGAATATTTTTCTTAATGATTTTTACAACGATAAGAAAGAATGACAAAATTATAATAAATACATTTTTGATGACGTTTCGGGTTTATATAGACACGGGTTTTGAAGGTTTACATAAATTTATATATTTTTTCTCAAGCGTGAATTTATATATATACATATTTCTTGATATTTTTTGGAGGGTGAGAGAAATTTATACTTTTTTTTTTTTTTTGAGGAAAGAAATATTCTCCTCCTTGGAACCATTATAGTGCCATCCCCAACTCCCCCCCTTGCTGGTCTCATTTCTTTTTCACTGTGTTGTATATATTCTCTGAGATGTGATAGTTTTGTGTTATGATTGTTGTGTAGTTGTGTCGTGGTGATAGTGGTTGTGCATGGTGGCTGTGTTGGTGGTTGTGCTGGTGGTAGGTGGTTATGGGAATGGTGGTTGTGGTGGTTGGTGGACATGTGTGAGAAATTTATGTGGTTTGTCTTGGTCACATGGAGGGGCTGGTTGTTGTGGTGGTTATAGAAGGTGGTGTAGTTGTAATAATTATAGTGGTTACTTAGGGTGTTGGTTTGTGTTGGTGGTTAAGGTCGTGTCTACGGATAAGTATGTGTTCGATCG
Organism: Homarus gammarus; assembly: GCA_958450375.1. Classification (NCBI taxonomy): domain Eukaryota; kingdom Metazoa; phylum Arthropoda; class Malacostraca; order Decapoda; family Nephropidae; genus Homarus; species Homarus gammarus. Next base: position 1,328,869 of record CAUDMG010001246.1, on the reverse strand, counting down.
GGTGGTCTGGTGTTGGGTATTCGAGAAGTGGAGCAGACGGCATCGTCGTTCCCTTGTGTTACTCGATGTCTTTTCTCATCATAGTCCAATAGGAAGTTTTTCTAATTTCCGCCAGGCATTTATCACGTCCGGGGTTACCTGGTACAGTGTGGGTACTGTGTTGCCTAGATTATCAGATAAGACAATATGTGTGTCAGTATCCTGCGCTGTCTTTGTCTTGTCGCAGTTCAGACTGTTTGAACGGAAGAGGTAACATTGGTAGATCGTCCTCATGATTCTAGAGCATAAATTACCTTAGACCACATTGGATCTTGTTGTTGTTCAGCTCTTAATTGTTGTAGAGTGAACGGGGACACCGGCATAACTGAAGCTATGTGTCTGCACTGTGTCGGCGACCGCATCGTCCCGGTAAGTATTTTAAACTCGGGAGCGAATTCTTGAATAGTTAAGTAACAGCGTACAAGTTTACCTGAGAAGTTTCTTCCATGGAATAACACCGTCACTGTTGCATGATCCGTATGAACTATTATTGAATATCACGTCTCTGAATTTCTTTAATGACCAGAGACAACAGCTAATACCTCTAGATGCGTTACTGAATAGCGTGTTTCTGTGTCACTAAATTTACGGCTTGCATAAACAATCACTATTTCTCCCTCTAGTGTCTAGCTGCATGAGAACAGCTCCAAGCCCTTGTCGAGAGGCGTCGGTGCACAGGGTGAAAGGTTGAGTGTTGTCCGGGAACACCAATACTGCTTCTTTTAATGCGTTAAAGCTGTGTTCCTGTTCATCATTCCAGACAAATGTTGCGTCTTTCTTAAGTAACTGTGTCAGTGGCGAGGATAATCTACCATACACTTTCGGTTAAGTCGTCATTACACCAACATACTGTGCACCTATTGTGATAATAAACTAAGACAGTCATACAGTGCTTTGTGTTATTTCAAATATTCTGAAACAAATACAAACAGAGATTGCAGGTAACTCTTGCTGAAACTACAAGGCCAATTACAAGAGTAACAGTGGTGAAGCTAACATACAAGTAACCAGCCTTCACACTAGTTACAAGTGTGACAGTGTTGATGATAACATACAAGCTACAGTCACAAGGTAACATTAAGGTGACAGTCCTAGTGGGAATTTCGAACAGTCACCATTGGTAATATAAGGTGGACAGCCGTGACGACCCCAACCACCAACATGAATATGGTGCTCGTCACATAGGGGGGGGGGGGGGGGGGCAAATGATGATGGTTATGGTGTTAGTGATGGTGATAGTGGTGGTCATGGTGGTTGTGATGATGGTAGTGTTCAGAGAAAGAACTAGGTGATGATAGTGGTGATAGTGGTGTTGCAGGGAGGGTCACTGAGATAAGGTCTAGCCCGGGCAGCACCAAGTCACGGTCGGCCACTATCACCAGAATGGCATATCAATCACTTCCAGACTCCCCCCTGCCAAGACGTCATCGTGTAAAAGGGATGATAATGACATCCTACATATTACTTTAAAGGCGAGAATCTCAGGTCAGTAGTTCGTGGCTATGGACCTCTCAGGCTGTGGGTGATGTGTCGTCCACCTCCCCATCCACTGTAACCGTACATAATCAACATATATACAGGTGTGGACTGCACAGGTATAAATGGATGGGGTTCGAATTGACGAAACCCACACGTATGCGGGTATGACTCAGTGTATCCTCACATGTGGAGAGGCAGTGAGCATTAAATTGTAATTATTATTTTTTTAATTTGGCTCTTACAGCGGCTAGTTTATTGTGCACCCCATACTCATCCTATGAGCGGTAGCGAAAAAGGATTACAGAGTAGAGTTTACAAAGGGTCAGTATAACTAACCCCATGGTCAGAATATTAGTTCTGTACATAAAGGGTAACTTATTCACAACTGCGTAAGTAAAGGAGTGTGAGGCAGTATGTCTGGCCTCACACTTTGTAATTCACATCTGCGTAAGAGGTATTCAAGCACATTGTGTGTTTGGTTCTATACATGGGAACTGATATAGCTGCAGAGTACAAAAAAGTGGATACAATCTTATTATGTCAGCTATCTTGCCATTAGAGATGAAGTGTTGTGCCATTTCCCACACAGTGTGCTTGGACCTGTCCCTAAAAGGTTCTATCTTCACACAGTCGAGGACGGGCAGGTGATATGGTAGGAGGTGAATCAAGGTGTTTCAGCCTCCTCACCTGACTCAAGAAGGTAAAGGTGGGTGAGGGCTGCTGAAGGTAAGGGCGCTGTTACTCTCAGGATACACACACACACACACACACACACACACACACACAGAAGACAAGAGTTATGTATACAATAGCAAGTATTCTCACACACGAGGTACACACACCCACCGTAGCATCTGGGTGTAGACGCCGCCCACTACAGCATCTGGGTGCAGCCGCCGCCCACACACACACTGTCATCCTCTAACCCCTCTATTGTACAAGAGAGGAAAGAGTCATAACATATTTTTTTTCCACCCCTCAGAAGATCTTTGTAAAGCCTTGTTTCCCTCGTTATTAGCTTCCTGCACGCATCATTAGTCCCCTCACAACCGCTGAGTCCTTCCCCACCCCCCCCCCCCCATCTTTTTTTTTCCCACCGTCCATTTTTATATTTTCCTCCTTTTCCCACCACCAGTTTTCCTTTGGAGGTTTCCCACAAGACACGAGTGGCGGTGAGGGGAGGTGACGGGTGCTAATCTGTCCCCTGGCGACCTATCAACCCCTTTACTCCTCCCTCTTCCTCTTTCCTCTTTCTCCTATTCTTTCTTATTCCACTTTTCTCCTCCTCGTTCCTCTTCCTCCCCCTCTTTCCTTTTCCTCTTCTTCTTTTCTCTTCCTCCTCCTACCTCTTCCTCTTTCCTCTTCCTCGTTCTCTTTCCTCTTCCTCCTCCTCTTTCTTTTTCTTCCTCCTCTTTCCTCTTCCTCCTTCTCATTCATCCTCCTCCTCGTCTTCCTCTTTCTTCTACCTCCCCTTCTTCCCCCTCTCCTTCCTTTCCCTCGTCTTCATCGGCCTTCTTCCTCCCCATCTGTTCCCTCCCTCCCTCCTTCCCTCCCATCTTTACCATCTTCCCCCTCTCTCCCTCCCCCTCCCCCCTTCCTTCCTTCCTCCCCCCCATCCTTCCCCTCTCTTCCTTGCCCTCTTCTACCGGGTCATCTTCCTTATCTCTTCCCCTCTCCTCATCTTATTCTCCTCCCCTCAAACAGAAGAGCCTCCTCACCCTGCCTCGTGATGTGTGAGAATTGTTGTGTCTGAAGGAGGAGTTGTATCTGAAGGAGGAGTTGTATCTGAAGGAGGAGTTGTATCTGAAGGAGGAGTTGTATCTGAAGGAGGAGTTGTATCTGAAGGAGGAGTTGTATCTGAAGGAGGAGTTGTGTCTGAAGGAGGAGTTGTATCTGAAGGAGGAGTTGTATCTGAAGGAGGAGTTGTATCTGAAGGAGGAGTTGTATCTGAAGGAGGAGTTGTATCTGAAGGAGGAGTTGTGTCTGAAGGAGGAGTTGTATCTGAAGGAGGAGTTGTGTCTGAAGGAGGAGTTGTGTCTGAAGGAGGAGTTGTATCTGAAGGAGGAGTTGTGTCTGAAGGAGGAGTTGTATCTGAAGGAGGAGTTGTGTCTGAAGGAGAAGTTGTGTCTGAAGGAGGAGTTGTGTCTGAAGGAGGAACTGTAATGGATTTTTTGTTATATCATTGTTGTTTATTGTTCAATTTGAGTCGGCATTTTTTCTGGGTATTTATTTAATTTCTAATCGGTTAGGTAAGCAGTCAGTCAGTCAGTCAAGCAGCCAGTCAGTTTGTCATTCATTCGTTCATTCATTCAGTCAGTCAGTCAGTCAGTCAATAAGTTAGTCAATCAGTCAGTCAATCAGTCAGTCAGTCAATAAGTCAGTCAGTCAGTCAATAAGTTAGTCAATCAGTCAGTCAATCAGTCAATCAGTTTGTCAGAGCCACTCACCCTCCTCTCTTATCTCTCTCCTCTTTCTCCCCTATTATCTTTTCCCACCTTTGTTATTCCTGTTCTTATCTTTATTTCCTCTCATTCAGGACAACCTCATCAACGGTTCTGAATTGAGTCGTGAAATATTTAACTTCATGACCAAGAACTGATTTTTTCTACCTATTTCAGCTTCAGGTTTTTTTTGTGTGTGTGTGTTTTATTAGATGTAGTTTGACCTTTTCTGACCTACACACACACACACACACACACACACACACACACACACACACACACACATACACACACACACACACACACAAGTGATCCCCCCCCCCCAGACTGTGTTACAATAGAGGGAGTTTGACGACCATTCTGACAGCCATCTTCCTCCACGTAATGGTTGAAGGTCAGCTAGTTCCCCTCAGCACCTGTGTCGGGTTAAGGCTCTGAGGGGAGAACTGGTCACGAACACTACACATGACGGAGCCTGGGAAACACGTCACTAAAAGTTACCACTGGCTCGTGAAGGAAGGGAGGGAGGAAGGGAGGGAGGGAGGGAAGGAGGGTAGTGGGTGGGTGGGAGGGAGGGAGGGTGGGAGGGAGGGAGGGTGGGAGGGAGGGAGGCAGGGTAGTGGGTGGGTGGGAGGGAGGGTGGGAGGGTAGGTGGGTGGGAGGGAAGGAAGGAAGGGAGGGAGGGACGAAGAAGTTACCAGTGGCTCGTAGATGATGGTGGGATTTAAGGAAGGAAGTTGGGAAGGAGGGACAAGTTACTAGTGGTTCGCAAAGGGAAGGAGGGAAGGGGTGAAGTGAAGGAAAAGGGGGTGGGAAGAGGGAGAGAGGAGATAAACGAGTGTATAGAGAGGCAAAGAGATAAAGGATACCTGAAAGAGAGGAGAGAAAATAGAGTAACTAAGGGATGATAATGAGAGAGAGAGAGAGAGAGACAGAGGAAGGAAGGCCAGGGAGAAGGGGGACGTGAGGGAGGGAGGGAGAGGGAGGGAGGGAGAGGGAGGGACGAGACTGTCAATATGAAGATCAGGATGAGTGAGATGATGAGGGAAGGGAACTGGGGAGGAAGGAAGGAATGAGTGAGATGATGAGGGAAGGGAACTGGGGAGGAAGGAAGGAATGAGTGTGATGATGAGAGGAAGGGAACTGGGGAGGAAGGAAGGAATGAGTGAGATGATGAGGGAAGGGAACTGGGGAGGAAGGAAGGAATGAGTGAGATGATGAGGGAAGGGAACTGGGGAGGAAGGAAGGAATGAGTGTGATGATGAGGGAAGGGAACTGGGGAGGAAGGAAGGAATGAGTGAGATGATGAGGGAAGGGAACTGGGGAGGAAGGAAGGAATGAGTGAGATGATGAGGGAAGGGAACTGGGGAGGAAGGAAGGAATGAGTGAGATGATGAGGGAAGGGAACTGGGGAGGAAGGAAGGAATGAGTGAGATGATGAGGGAAGGGAACTGGGGAGGAAGGAAGGAATGAGTGAGATGATGAGGGAAGGGAACTGGGGAGGAAGGAAGGAATGAGTGAGATGATGAGAGGAAGGGAACTGGGGAGGAAGGAAGGAATGAGTGAGATGATGAGAGGAAGGGAACTGGGGAGGAAGGAAGGAATGAGTGAGATGATGAGAGGAAGGGAACTGGGGAGGAAGGAAGGAATGAGTGAGATGATGAGAGGAAGGGAACTGGGGAGGAAGGAAGGAATGAGTGAGATGATGAGGGAAGGGAACTGGGGAGGAAGGAAGGAATGAGTGAGATGATGAGGGAAGGGAACTGGGGAGGAAGGAAGGAATGAGTGAGATGATGAGGGAAGGGAACTGGGGAGGAAGGAAGGAATGAGTGAGATGGAGGAGGGAGAGCTGGGAGTGAGGAGGGAGAGCTGGGAGTGAGGAGGGAGAGCTGGGAGTGAGGAGGGAGGGCTGGGAGTGAGGAGGGAGAGCTGGGAGTGAGGAGGGAGGGCTGGGAGTGAGGAGGGAGAGCTGGGAGTGAGGAGGGAGAGCTGAGCGTTAGGAGGAAAGGCTGGGAGTGAGGAGGGAGAGCTGGGAGTGAGGAGGGAGGGCTGGGAGTGAGGAGGGAGAGCTGGGAGTGAGGAGGGAGAGCTGAGCGTTAGGAGGAAAGGCTGGGAGTGAGGAGGGCGAGCTGAGAGTTAGGAGGGAAGGCTGGGAGTGAGGAAAGTGGTAGAGAGAAATGTGGGAAAGATAGATGGATGAAAAGTGGAACAGGGAGAGTCTGTGGAAGGGGTAGAAGAGTGTATGAGAGAGAGAGAGAGAGAGAGAGAGAGAGAGAGAGAGAGAGAGAGAGAGAGAGAGTATATGTGTATCTCTACCTGCATATGTAACTTTCTGTACTTAACTGTACCTGTACTTGAGTTCCTGTTCCTGAATTAGTGAAACGAAATACAATTCGGGAAATATCTGAAGGTGAACTACTGTACCTGATGTAGGGCGGCGGGAGTCGAACCCACGTCTCTGTAGTGATTGACACGTTTTTCACTGCCTTTAGTACCAGTGTCGCCAGGGTAAATAATATGACGTATTGACAAAACTCACAAGACAAAACTCTACCAGACAATTTCTCAGTGGACAAAACTCTACCAGACAATTAATTTCTCAGTGGACAAAACTCTACCAGACAATTTCTCAGTGGACAAAACTCTACCAGACAATTTCGCAGCGGACAAAACTCTACCAGACAATTTCTCAGTGGACAAAACTCTACCAGACAATTTCTCAGTGGACAAAACTCTACCAGACAATTTCTCAGTGGATTTTATATACACAAAGATTTTCTCAGGAAGAATTTTTGTCTAGTGTGGAAATTTTACCTCACGATCAAGGACAAACAGCATATATCTCAACACCCTGGTATAATATGTGTGTGTGTGTGTGTGTGTGTGTGTGTGTGTGTGTGTGTGTGTGTGTGTGTTTTGACGTAGCGAGTGACTGAACCCATTTTATTTAGTACCTATAACTCTTCATTATCTTATTTTTTTTTTAAATTTGGACAGTTATAACTATTCTACATTTCAACATTTATGAGTAAGTATTTATCATTTCTTTAACATTTCTGCATTTATAGGTTTTAACATTTCAACATTCATAAACATTTAACATTCCAGTATCTATAAACAATCAGCATTTCAACATTTATAAACATTTAACATTTCAATATCTATAAACATTCAACATCTCCACATTCATAAACACGAGGCTATCATTCTGCATATAACCTTTGAAATATTCTTATGAAATTGATGCACCAAAGAGAGGAAACTCCATTTATTCTTTTTCGAATTTCAATAAATGAAACTAAAAAAATAATAAAAAATAATAGAATAAACTGTCTTAGATAATGATGGTTGAAGATCTTTATGGCGTCTCTTATACCACATGAATTATTGGGTTTAATGGCGCACTTATATTACATTTGTTTTTCTTATTTTTTTTTATTATGAGGAATTTTTTTACCCTTGGAACATTTGTTTTTGAAGTAAATTTATTGGGGGAGGTTATTGACATTGTAAGTTTAATTTATTTTATAATTTTATTTTATATTCATTTATTCTATGTGAAGTGTTCCTAACCTAACCTAACTTAACCTAACCTAACTTAACTTAACCTAACCTAACCTAACTTAACCTAACCTAACCTAACTTAACCTAACCTAACCTAACTTAACCTAACCTAACCTAACTTAACCTAACCTAACCTAACCTAACCTAACCTAACCTAACCTAACCTAACCTAACCTAACCTAACCTAACCTAACCTAACCTAACTTAACCTAACCTAACCTAACCTAACCTAACCAAACCTAACCTAACCTAACCTAACCTAACCAAACCTAACCTAACCTAACCTAACCAAACCTCTACAACATCACAAAATAACTTTAATTTTTTCCCAACATTCATTTTATTGATCAACAAAGAAAGGAAATTAAAAACAAATCTCCGAAATTATAAATATTAGAAATTATTTTACCAACGAGTACGATAATAGATAAGTTTTAACATTATTATTGTATCGTGTGTTTGGTAACGATAGATAGAGAAAAAAGAACACCCACCTTGAACTTGTGTGTTTGTTTGCGTTGAGGGAATAAAAACACATTTATTCTCATGGTGTTTAAAAATGCATCTTTTATCTTTTTCTTTTAATTATATCCCAGGTGTGTTATTTACAATCTCCTAATAGATATTTTGTTCTGTGGGTAAAATTTTGTGGTGTTGTGTTCAGTTGGGGTCACCAGGTGTGTTGTGGTGGTGGTGGTGATAAAGAGGGCGACCGTAAATGATTATATATCTTCATTATATATTAGTGAATGAGTATATCAGAATCTGGGTGTTATTTTTCGATGACCTTTTTCTTGTAAATATTCCCTCCTTATTTCCTTATTCCTTCCTTGTTTTTACTTCTTTCTTTGCTTGTTTTTCCCTCTTTCTTTTGTTTCCCTCTCCGTCATTCTATTTCCTCTGCCTTTCTCTCTCCGTCAGATCCATTTCCTCTGTCTTTCCCTTTCCGCTTTCCTCCTTTTTTCTCCCCGTTCCTCTTATTTCTCTTCCCTGTCTTATCCCTTTCCCTTCTCCCTTCCCTACCTCCTTCTCCTCCCTTCCTCCCCCTTTTCTCCCTTCCTTCTTCCCCCCTTCCCCTCCCCTCTGCTCCCCATTTCCCCTCACTGTCCCTAAGAACTTAACCCCGACGTGACGGACCATCATCAATAAGAACAACATTCTCTTTCCCCCTTTTTCCCACAGTCTCCCCTCGGGGAAACCTGTACTAGGGCCCGGGTCACAACTCTCCCCTCACTGCCCTCATTATGACCCCGTGACCTTTGACCCCCTGGATACATGTGTTCCTCACCTGTTGATTCTAGTGTTTTGTGATGGTGGTGGTGGTGGTTGTGGTTGTAATGTTTGTAGTGGTCGTTGTTGTGGTAATGGTGGTGGTACTGATGGGTGGTGGCAGTGATGTTGGTAAGTGATAGTGGTAGTGGTGGTTTAGATCTGGTGGTGGTAGTTGTGGTGTTAGTGTTATAATGGAGATGGTGATTGTGGATATTGTTGCACACACACACACACACACACACACACACACACAAATAAGAACATAGGAGCATAAGAATGGAGGAAACTGCAGCGGACCTATTGGCCCATACTGGACAGTCCCATTTACACCCAACCCCTATCGCTCCTCTAGCCATCCAACCTATATTTGAAGCTATCCAGCATCTTCGAGTCAATAATGATGTTTGGTAACTTGTTCTACTCATCCACTACTCTACTTCCAAATCAAAGTTTTACCTATTTCGCGCCTAAATCTAAATTTGTCTAATTTAAAACTATTGTTACGAGTTCGCTCCTGGTTGGATAGTTTGAGTACCTTTGTAATGTCACCTTTGTTTAGCCCTGACTTCCATTTATACACCTCTATCATATCGCCCCTCACTCTACGTCTCTCGAGGGAGTGCAAATTAAGATGCTTTAACCTGTCTCTGTACTCAAGGTTCCTAATGCCCGGGATTAGTCTTGTCACACACACACACACACACACACACACACACACACACACACACACACTTGGCTTGATAATGACCCAAACAATTAAAATGGTTTAGGGGGACAACTGCTGGCCGGTGGTCGTTAAGGAAGGTGGAGCCGAATGTTTCGAGGCTGCCCAAGAATAACTTACACCAGATATGTTTAGTGATCGTGTGTGTGTGTGTGTGTGTGTGTGTGTGTGTGTGTGTTGCTCAATACTTACCTGGTAAAAACCCTCTTTCTCAACACACCTCATGACCCTCTCTTAGGTATTAATAAACATAATTAATATTTAAACCTTTGTTATGATGTAGGAAAAAGTTCATTTTGAAATATGACTTTAAGTATAATAATAACAATAAGCCTCACAAATTAAGCTACTGTATATTGAAAAGTCCTTAGTTGGCAAAGTTTGTTGTGTGATAATTAGACTTTTAAGAATAGTAAATGAAAGAAGTTTGAATGATTATAAGAGAAATGTGAGTTAGAGAAAATGCAACATGTTGATGCAGCCTTAATAAACACACACACACACACACACAGACACACACACACACACACACACACACACACACACACACACTAAGAGGAAATACAACACTCTTAAATTGTAAATGTTTTCCTTATACACTCACCAATGACAGCCTCTCTCTCTCTCTCTCTCTCTCTCTCTCTCTCTCTCTCTCTCTCTCCATGATATCATTCCTACAAACAATTCCTCGAGTTCAACCCTTTACCTAGTTTTTTTTTTAATGCTCAGGTAGATAATAATCAAAGCCACCTGTGACTAGTTCTTGTGAGGAGAATGTTGTGTTGATGTTTATACAAGTGGGCGTCCAGGGCCAGGTGTGTAGGCAAGAGTCGGGTAAATATATAGGGGAGGGTGAACAGGTGTGTGGGGGGAGGGTGGATAGGTGTGTGGGGAGGGTGAACAGGTGTGTTGGGAGGATGAAAAGGTGAGTAGGCAAGAGTGGGGTAAATATATAGGGGTGGGTGAACAGGTGTGTGGGGAGGGTGAACAGGTGTGTGGGGAGAATGAACAGGTGTGTGAAGATTAAATAAAATTATCTTCACTGGGAGTTATCTATCTATCTATCTATCTATCTATCTGTAAAGGAGTGTGAATACATAAACGTAAATTTGTATGACATTCGGAAATACTTATATATTTTTTTTTTACAGTAATTGAATTTTTTTTGTCTGTCATATTTCAGTAACAATACTCAGTCGATGTAATGTTTAAAGTGTATCTTTATATTATACAAGAGTCGGGAGGGAACAATACTCAGTCGATGTAATGTTTAAAGTGTATCATTATATTATACAAGAGTCGGGAGGGAACAATACTCAGTCGATGTAATGTTTAAAGTGTATCATTATATTATACAAGAGTCGGGAGGGAACAATACTCAGTCGATGTAATGTTTAAAGTGTATCATTATATTATACAAGAGTCGGGAGGGAACAATACTCAGTCGATATAATGTTTAAAGTGTATCATTATATTATACAAGAGTCGGGAGGGAACAATACTCAGTCGATGTAATGTTTAAAGTGTATCATTATATTATACAAGAGTCGGGAGGGAACAATACTCAGTCGATGTAATGTTTAAAGTGTATCATTATATTATACAAGAGTCGGGAGGGAACAATACTCAGTCGATATAATGTTTAAAGTGTATCATTATATTATACAAGAGTCGGGAGGGAACAATACTCAGTCGATGTAATGTTTAAAGTGTATCATTATATTATACAAGAGTCGGGAGGGAGGGAGGGAGGGAGGGAGGGCTTACGTCACCCCTCAGATAGCACTAGTTTAAAATGGTGCTCACTGAGAGTAACTCCTGACAAGAGAAAATATTGTAGTGCCCATCATATCGAGCCGTCTCTCTCTCTCTCTCTCTCTCTCTCTCTCTCTCTCTCTCTCTCTCTCTCTCACTCACCAGGTACCGCCCACACCAGACCTACTACCAAGTATACCAGGAGGCGTTGCTCGCTACCACTCATCATGCTCGTAACTCCCTGGTGGACATTCAGAAGTACCACATACACCATTAAACCATCAAATTAAGCTATCGTAGATACCACTTAAACGGTACATCCACCACTGTACCAACTCCTACCAGGTACAAATTACCATAACCCCTCGTACTATCATCCTCAGGTACAGGTAACCGAGCGTACCATCTATACGGTACACAGACATCAGTGTACCTGTGGTGGTGAGATTTAAAACACTCATAATTTAGTATTTATTGTTGCGGATGACCTTTGTTAGCTGGGCCGCTCGTGATAGGTTGAGACAATCCTTGCCAGTTATGATAATGAGTTAGGAAGGTAGGGGTGAGGGAGATGAGTTAGGTAGGGGTGAGGGTGAGGGAGATGAGTTAGGTAGGGGTGAGGGGTGAGGGAGATGAGTTAGGTAGGGGTGAGGGTGAGGGAGATGAGTTAGGTAGGGGTGAGGGGTGAGGGAGATGAGTTAGGTAGGGGTGAGGGTGAGGGAGATGAGTTAGGTAGGGGGAGGTGAGGAGATGAGTTAGGTAGGGTAAGGGTGAGGGAGATGAGTTAGGTAGGGGTGAGGGGTGAGGGAGATGAGTTAGGTAGGGGTGAGGGTGAGGGAGATGAGTTAGGTAGGGGTGAGGGGTGAGGGAGATGAGTTAGGTAGGGGTGAGGGGTGAGGGAGATGAGTTAGGTAGATGAGGGGTGAGGGAGATGAGTTAGGTAGGGGTGAGGGTGAGGGAGATGAGTTAGGTAGGGGTGAGGGTGAGGGAGATGAGTTAGGTAGGGGTGAGGGTGAGGGAGATGAGTTAGGTAGGGGTGAGGGTGAGGGAGATGAGTTAGGTAGGGGTGAGGGTGAGGGAGATGAGTTAGGTAGGGGTGAGGGTGAGGGAGATGAGTTAGGTAGGTGAGGGGTGAGGGAGATGAGTTAGGTAGGGGTGAGGGTGAGGGAGAAGAGTTAGGTAGGGGTGAGGGGTGAGGGAGATGAGTTTGGTAGGGGTGAGGGTGAGGAAGATGAGTTAGGTAGGTGAGGGGTGAGGGAGATGAGTTAGGTAGGGGTGAGGGAGATGAGTTAGGTAGGGGTGAGGGAGATGAATTAGGTAGGGGTGAGGGTGAGGGAGAAGAGTTAGGTAGGGGTGAGGGTGAGGAAGATGAGTTAGGTAGGTGAGGGGTGAGGGAGATGAGTTAGGTAGGGGTGAGGGAGATGAGTTAGGTAGGGGTGAGGGTGAGGGAGATGAGTTAGGTAGGGGTGAGGGTGAGGGAGATGAGTTAGGTAGGGGTGAGGGAGATGAATTAGGTAGGGGTGAGGGTGAGGGAGATGAGTTAGGTAGGGGTGAGGGTGAGGGAGATGAGTTAGGTAGGGGTGAGGGTGAGGGAGATGAGTTAGGTAGGGGTGAGGGTGAGGAAGATGAGTTAGGTAGGGGTGAGGGTAAGGAAGATGAGTTAGGTAGGTGAGGGGTGAGGGAGATGAGTTAGGTAGGGGTGAGGGTGAGGGAGATGAGTTAGGTAGGGGTGAGGGAGATGAGTTAGGTAGGGGTAAGGGTGAGGGAGATGAGTTAGGTAGGGGTGAGGGTGAGGGAGATGAGTTAGGTAGGGGTGAGGGACATGAGTTAGGTAGGGGTGAGGGAGATGAGTTAGGTAGGTGAGGGGTGAGGGAGATGAGTTAGGTAGGTGAGGGGTGAGGGAGATGAGTTAGGTAGGGGTGAGGGTGAGGGAGAAGAGTTAGGTAGGGGTGAGGGGTGAGGGAGATGAGTTAGGTAGGGGTGAGGGTGAGGGAGATGAGTTAGGTAGGGGTGAGGGGTGAGGGAGATGAGTTAGGTAGGGGTGAGGGAGATGAGTTAGGTAGGGGTGAGGGAGATGAGTTAGGAAGGTGAGGGGTGAGGGAGATGAGTTAGGTAGGTGAGGGGTGAGGGAGATGAGTTAGGTAGGGGTGAGGGTGAGGGAGAAGAGTTAGGTAGGGGTGAGGGGTGAGGGAGATGAGTTAGGTAGGGGTGAGGGTGAGGGAGATGAGTTAGGTAGGGGTGAGGGTGAGGGAGATGAGTTAGGTAGGGGTGAGGGTGAGGGAGATGAGTTAGGTAGGGGTGAGGGTGAGGAAGATGAGTTAGGTAGGGGTGAGGGTGAGGGAGATGAGTTAGGTAGGTGAGGGGTGAGGGAGATGAGTTAGGTAGGGGTGAGGGTGAGGGAGATGAGTTAGGTAGGGGTGAGGGAGATGAGTTAGGTAGGGGAGGGGTGAGGGAGATGAGTTAGGTAGGGGTGAGGGTGAGGGAGATGAGTTAGGTAGGGGTGAGGGACATGAGTTAGGTAGGGGTGAGGGAGATGAGTTAGGTAGGTGAGGGGTGAGGGAGATGAGTTAGGTAGGTGAGGGGTGAGGGAGATGAGTTAGGTAGGGGTGAGGGTGAGGGAGATGAGTTAGGTAGGGGTGAGGGGTGAGGGAGATGAGTTAGGTAGGGGTGAGGGTGAGGGAGATGAGTTAGGTAGGGGTGAGGGGTGAGGGAGATGAGTTAGGTAGGGGTGAGGGAGATGAGTTAGGTAGGGGTGAGGGAGATGAGTTAGGTAGGTGAGGGGTGAGGGAGATGAGTTAGGTAGGTGAGGGGTGAGGGAGATGAGTTAGGTAGGGGTGAGGGTGAGGGAGAAGAGTTAGGTAGGGGTGAGGGGTGAGGGAGATGAGTTAGGTAGGGGTGAGGGTGAGGGAGATGAGTTAGGTAGGGGTGAGGGGTGAGGGAGATGAGTTAGGTAGGGGTGAGGGAGATGAGTTAGGTAGGGGTGAGGGGTGAGGGAGATGAGTTAGGTAGGGGTGAGGGAGATGAGTTAGGTAGGGGTGAGGGGTGAGGGAGATGAGTTAGGTAGGGGTGAGGGGTGAGGGAGATGAGTTAGGTAAGGGTGAGGGGTGAGGGAGATGAGTTAGGTAGGGGGTGAGGGAGATGAGTTAGGTAGGTGAGGGGTGAGGGAGATGAGTTAGGTAGGGGTGAGGGTGAGGGAGATGAGTTAGGTAAGGGTGAGGGGTGAGGGAGATGAGTTAGGTAGGGGTGAGGGAGATGAGTTAGGTAGGTGAGAGGTGAGGGAGATGAGTTAGGTAGGGGTGAGGGGTGAGGGAGATGAGTTAGGTAGGTGAGGGGTGAGGGAGATGAGTTAGGTAGGGGTGAGGGGTGAGGGAGATGAGTTAGGTAAGGGTGAGGGAGATGAGTTAGGTAGGGGTGAGGGGTGAGGGAGATGAGTTAGGTAGGGGTGGGTGAGGGAGATGAGTTAGGTAGGTGAGGGGTGAGGGAGATGAGTTAGGTAGGGGTGAGGGGTGAGGGAGATGAGTTAGGTAGGGGTGAGGGTGAGGGAGATGAGTTAGGTAGATGAGGGGTGAGGGAGATGAGTTAGGTAGGGGTGAGGGTGAGGGAGATGAGTTAGGTAGGTGAGGGGTGAGGGAGATGAGTTAGGTAGGGGTGAGGGTGAGGGAGATGAGTTAGGTAGGGGTGAGGGTGAGGGAGATGAGTTAGGTAGGTGAGGGGTGAGGGAGATGAGTTAGGTAGGGGTGAGGGTGAGGAGATGAGTTAGGTAGGTGAGGGGTGAGGGAGATGAGTTAGGTAGGTGAGGGAGATGAGTTAGGTAGGTGAGAGGTGAGGGAGATGAGTTAGGTAGGTGAGAGGTGAGGGAGATGAGTTAGGTAGGTGAGGGGTGAGGGAGATGAGTTAGGTAGGTGAGGGGTGAGGGAGATGAGTTAGGTAGGGGTGAGGGTGAGGAAGATGAGTTAGGTAAGGGTGAGGGGTGAGGGAGATGAGTTAGGTAGGTGTGAGGGGTGAGGGAGATGAGTTAGGTAGGTGAGAGGTGAGGGAGATGAGTTAGGTAGGGGTGAGGGGTGAGGGAGATGAGTTAGGTAGGTGAGGGGTGAGGGAGATGAGTTAGGTAGGGGTGAGGGTGAGGGAGATGAGTTAGGTAAGGGTGAGGGGTGAGGGAGATGAGTTAGGTAGGTGAGGGAGATGAGTTAGGTAGGGGTGAGGGAGATGAGTTAGGTAGGGGTGAGGGAGATGAGTTAGGTAGGGGTGAGGGTGAGGGAGATGAGTTAGGTAGGGGTGAGGGTGAGGGAGATGAGTTAGGTAGGGGTGAGGGTGAGGGAGATGAGTTAGGTAGGGGTGAGGGAGATGAGTTAGGTAGGGGTGAGGGTGAGGGACATGAGTTAGGTAGGGGTGAGGGTGAGGGAGATGAGTTAGGTAGGGGTGAGGGTGAGGGAGATGAGTTAGGTAGGGGTGAGGGTGAGGGAGATGAGTTAGGTAGGGGTGAGGGTGAGGGAGATGAGTTAGGTAGGTGAGGGAGATGAGTTAGGTAGGTGAGAGGTGAGGGAGATGAGTTAGGTAGGGGTGAGGGTGAGGGAGATGAGTTAGGTAGGGGTGAGGGTGAGGGAGATGAGTTAGGTAGGGGTGAGGGTGAGGGAGATGAGTTAGGTAGGGGTGAGGGTGAGGGAGATGAGTTAGGTAGGGGTGAGGGGTGAGGGAGATGAGTTAGGTAGGGGTGAGGGTGAGGGAGATGAGTTAGGTAGGGGTGAGGGTGAGGGAGATGAGTTAGGTAGGTGAGGGGTGAGGGAGATGAGTTAGGTAGGGGTGAGGGTGAGGGAGATGAGTTAGGTAGGGGTGAGGGGTGAGGGAGATGAGTTAGGTAGGGGTGAGGGGTGAGGGAGATGAGTTAGGTAGGTGAGGGGTGAGGGAGATGAGTTAGGTAGATGAGGGGTGAGGGAGATGAGTTAGGTAGGGGTGAGGGTGAGGGAGATGAGTTAGGTAGGGGTGAGGGAGATGAGTTAGGTAGGGGTGAGGGGTGAGGGAGATGAGTTAGGTAGGGGTGAGGGTGAGGGAGATGAGTTAGGTAGGTGAGGGGTGAGGGAGATGAGTTAGGTAGGGGTGAGGGGTGAGGGAGATGAGTTAGGTAGGGGTGAGGGTGAGGGAGATGAGTTAGGTAGGGGTGAGGGTGAGGGAGATGAGTTAGGTAGGGGTGAGGGTGAGGGAGATGAGTTAGGTAGGGGTGAGGGAGATGAGTTAGGTAGGGGTGAGGGTGAGGGAGATGAGTTAGGTAGGGGTGAGGGTGAGGGAGATGAGTTAGGTAGGGGTGAGGGACATGAGTTAGGTAGGGGTGAGGGTGAGGGAGATGAGTTAGGTAGGGGTGAGGGGTGAGGGAGATGAGTTAGGTAGGGGTGAGGGTGAGGGAGAAGAGTTAGGTAGGGGTGAGGGTGAGGGAGATGAGTTAGGTAGGGGTGAGGGGTGAGGGAGATGAGTTAGGTAGGGGTGAGGGACATGAGTTAGGTAGGGGTGAGGGTGAGGGACATGAGTTAGGTAGGGGTGAGGGTGAGGGAGATGAGTTAGGTAGGGGTGAGGGGTGAGGGAGATGAGTTAGGTAGATGAGGGAGATGAGTTAGGTAGGGGTGAGGGGTGAGGGACATGAGTTAGGTAGGGGTGAGGGGTGAGGGAGATGAGTTAGGTAGGGGTGAGGGTGAGGGAGAAGAGTTAGGTAGGGGTGAGGGTGAGGGAGATGAGTTAGGTAGGGGTGAGGGTGAGGGAGATGAGTTAGGTAGGGGTGAGGGTGAGGGAGATGAGTTAGGTAGGGGTGAGGGTGAGGGACATGAGTTAGGTAGGGGTGAGGGTGAGGGAGATGAGTTAGGTAGGGGTGAGGGGTGAGGGAGATGAGTTAGGTAGATGAGGGAGATGAGTTAGGTAGGGGTGAGGGTGAGGGACATGAGTTAGGTAGGGGTGAGGGGTGAGGGAGATGAGTTAGGTAGGGGTGAGGGTGAGGGAGAAGAGTTAGGTAGGGGTGAGGGTGAGGGAGATGAGTTAGGTAGGGGTGAGGGACATGAGTTAGGTAGGGGTGAGGGGTGAGGGACATGAGTTAGGTAGGGGTGAGGGGTGAGGGAGATGAGTTAGGTAGGGGTGAGGGTGAGGGAGATGAGTTAGGTAGATGAGGGAGATGAGTTAGGTAGGGGTGAGGGGTGAGGGAGATGAGTTAGGTAGGGGTGAGGGGTGAGGGAGATGAGTTAGGTAGGGGTGAGGGGTGAGGGAGATGAGCTAGGTAGGGGTGAGGGGTGAGGGAGATGAGTTAGGTAGGTAAGGGGTGATCACTGTACCACCTGTGGGGCCTACATATGTAAAGTAAATATATATATGTAGTTTATATATACTCACATATATATAACTCATTTATATTTATTTTTTTATATGTGAAAAACAAATTACGTACCAGAGGGTTTTTTTCAGCCTAATGGGGACGCGAGTGTGAGGTGTCGTCATGGTTTGTTGTCTAATGCTGTTTGTAAGGGACTGTCACTCTTATGGTTCTATGAGGGATACTTCGTTGTTGCCCCGAAGGCCTGAGTTATTTTTCTGTGTGTGTGTGTGTGTGTGTGTGTGTGTGTGTGTGTGTGTGTGTGTGTGTAGATGAATGAAGGAGAAATATATATTAGTATTTGTTTATTTTCTCTCTTATCTTTCAGTGCTTTCCTGTTTGTCAATTTTCTTCCTCTTCTCATCTTTCATCCTTCCTATCTCCTCTTCTTATCTATTTCTCTCTCTTTATCTTTCATTATTATTGTTTCTCCTTGTCTTTCACCCCTCCTCTCCCTTTTCTTATCGTTCTCCTCGTCTTCTATACCACACATTTACCTCTCTCTCTCTCTCTCTCTCTCTCTCTCTCTCTCTCTGTCTCTCTCTCTCTCTCTGTCGTGCCTCTTCGCTGTTGTTAGTTTATTATCGTTTAAAGTTCAACTCTAAAAATATCTTTGCCATTATCTTCAGTATCTTCATGACCTTTCAGTATCTTCATGACCTTTCAGTATCTTCATGACCTTTCAGTATCTTCATGACCTTTCATTATCTTCATGACCTTTCATTATCTTCATGACCTTTCATTATCTTCATGACCTTTCAGTATCTTCATGACCTTTCATTAACTTCATGACCTTTCATTATCTTCATGACCTTTCATTATCTTCATGACCTTTTATTATCTTCATGACCTTTCAGTATCTTCATGACCTTTCATTATCTTCATGACCTTTCATTATCTTCATGACCTTTCATTATCTTCATGACCTTTTATTATCTTCATGACCTTTCAGTATCTTCATGACCTTTCAGTCTCTTCATGACCTTTCAGTCTCTTCATGACCTTTCAGTATCTTCATGACCTTTTATTATCTTCATGACCTTTTATTATCTTCATGACCTTTCAGTATCTTTATGACCTTTCAGTATCTTCATGACCTTTCATTATCTTCATGACCTTTCAGTCTCTTCATGACCTTTCATTATCTTCATGACCTTTCACAAATAAATAAGATAAGAAAAATGAGGATATATAATTATTACAAGTATATATATATGTATAATTGTATAAATTATTCATAAATTCATAAACATAGATACAGGTACAGTTAGGTGTAGTATAGATGTGTGATATATACTTCAAAATATAGTTACATATGTCGATGTGATATAGCAGGTGGGTTTTTTTTAGGTATATTTACACATAGAAACATATATAGTGTCGAGTCCGGGTTTATGTCAGAGTGTTTAAGAAAATAGAGATATGACGACAGGTATTGGTTTAGGTTTAATTACTAGTGTTTTTATTTATAACAGAAAATAATAATAATAGATAAGTATAAAAGGTGATAAACGTGGTAAGTTTAATATATATTTACTAACCTAATTCCTTGAGATAAATGTACAGTATATATCAGGTTGCACTAAGAGGGTTCAGGCTCTCACTTAACTCAGCCATGTTAATATTATTATTATTATCCACTCTGTGTCTGTCTCTCTCTGGTTAAGTAAACTGTTTAAATATAGGTTTAGGTCTGTTGGTTTATGCATAGTTGTAGTTTTGTTTTAAGTTTAGGTATAGTAGGTTTTGGTTACTGTATATTTAGGTGTAATTTAAAGTATAGTATTTGATGAATGGTGGCAGTATTTAAGGTGATGCCTTGGTGTGTGTGTGTGTGTGTGTGTGTGTGTGTGTGTGTGTGTGTGTGTGTAGTAATCATCAGTAATAAACGGTACACACAACAGGTGACTGTGGCACTCTTCTGAGCCGCAGGTCCACACGCCAACCAGGTCACCTCCCCCTCACCCTGACCACCGCCTGCTGCACCCTGACCGCCGCCTGCCGCACCCTACCCGCAGGCTACCCGCAGGTTCTCACCACACGAGGGGAAACACAACCACACATGTGCACCGAATCTTTCACTCGTTTGGTGATAAATCACTTCCCTCCTCCTCACTCTCTCTCCCTCCCCTCCTTCTTCCCCCCTTCCCTCCCCTCCCTCCCCCTGTCCCCCTCCCTCTCCCTGTGGTAAGATGGCAGTCCTCACGTCTTAGCCTTGTATTGACATCACCCCCACCACTGTCTCCCCCTTCTTCTCACGGCCTCAAGAAAGGACTGTTGAACATCTTGAGAAAAATGGAAAAACTACTGATACACAATACTAGTGTTTATACTGTTGAAGACTGTGCACATTTATACTGTAGTGTATGGCTACATGTATGTCACCTTGTAGACCTTTACTCTAGACGTGTACCGATGCTTCTGTCATATCTAAATTTGAATATAAAAGAATGTGAATTTTAACCACTTGATGCCAGAAATATATTTGTATTGTAAAGAAAATGAAGACTATCACAGCTATTATTTTGGGAATGTAGTTACAGTAGCTACCGGGCTATTATGGACAGTGTTTATTCTTGCGCACACACACACACACACACACACACACACACACACACACACACACACGCACACACACATCGGAATTTTGTCATAATTGCGTTTACTGTTCAAAGTGTAATAAAAAAATAATAATAATGAGAAGCGTCTCGGAGGATCACTGACGAAACGTGAGGCCCTCGGGTGAGTCCCTTATGTCCTCCCCGCCTCCCTGACGCTCCTCCCAGGCCTTCACCAACCTCACTCACTTTCGTTCACACGCTACTGCTAACAACACTGACACCCTTCCACTACCATACACACCTGTATTAACCATTCTTAGAGGCATATGTGTATTTAGATAACATAATAGGTAGGATGAAGTCATTATTAACGAGACAAAACACAACTAGGAACAATATCACGGCCCAGAGTTGCCCGAACTTCACTGGTTTTCTCCCCTCTATTGTGGCATGTCCAGCTGAAGGGTCACACGGAGGTTGGAGGTCAGCTCAGGTTACACTGACAGGTTCCCACGCCGCTGGACATGACCACAGTGCCGGTGCCACTCAGTAAGGGGAGGGGGAGAGGGAGGTGAGGATAGTAGTGCCACGCTGGGATGCCACCTCATGATCATTAGGTCTGATGGGAAGATAATAAATTAGTTTAAATCTTTTCGGGGATTTTTGAGGGATTATCTGAAGGGAGTAGTGAGTGTTGAGAGTCTGAGAGAGGGAGGGAGAGTGGTAAGGATTCATGCTCAAATACGTAAGGAAAGAGAGAGATGTTCAGATTTTAGATTTGTCCAGGAAGGAGGTAAGGTCAGGTCAGGTCAGCAGGTGGTCAACAGTGCCTTGTAGTGTTATGGAGAGACGACACATATATAAGGGTTGTGTGTGTGTGTGTGTGTGTGTGTGTGTGTGTGTGTGTGTGACCTTTTATCTGTCACCGAGTCACCAGCAGCGACCACAACAACAACACCTTCTCCCCTTACCACTGCAATCACTGGCCTGGCCGTTATCTTTCCCCCCTCTCTCTCTCTCCCTCTTTCCCTCCCTCCTTCCTTCCTTCATTCCCTCCCTTCACATCTATATTCTTCCCTCTTTCTTCTCCCTTCCCCCCGCCCTCCCTCCCTCTTCCTCACATGGCTGAATGTCCACACTAATTAGCCCTCAATTATAGGACACTAATGACTCTAGAATCCACTGTATAATCTTCCCCCTGTGTATGAACGTCTGTCCTCAGTGTCAAGACCTGACTGAACTACTCACTCACCACCCTCTCTCCCTCTCCCCCTTCTTTCCTCTTATTCATTCCTTCCCTTTCCTTTATCCTTTCCTTTCTATTCTCATTTTCACTCCCTCATCGCCTTCATCTCCTTTTTCTCCCCCTCCATCACTTTCTATGCTCGTTCTCTGTCTCTCTTTCTCCTCTCTCTTGGTTCCCTCGTCATCACCGCTTTCAACTTCTCCTTGTATATGCGTGTGTGTGTGTGTGTGTGTGTGTGTGTGTGTGTGTGTGGAGAGGGAGGGGTATGGCTGTGATTGACCTCAGGTAGATAAGAAATTGCCATACAGGTGCTGGGGCTAAAACACACACACACACACACACACACACAAAAACACACACACACACACACACACTCACACACACACACACACAGAAAAAACTTGGTATATTACTCAATGCATCATCACAATATACGATGGTTCGACCTGATAAATAAACCATTAACGATAATAACCCATTAACGATAACAACCACTGACTATGATAACACCCATTAATAATAATAATAACAAATATAGTATTGTAATTAGGACGTAATTCTCATCAAAATCTCACCACCAATGCTCATATTTATTCCAGTACTTAATATATATAACTAAATTAATCTTATATCCTCAACGAATATATAAAGGATCTGAAGATATATTTATAACGAAGGAGGGGGCGGGGGGGAAGGGGGGGCGGGGGGGAAGGGAGGTCGGGGGGGAAGGGGGGCGGGGGAGGGGTGTTGTAGAGTTCGTAGTAGTGATGGAGAAATTGTAGGAGGTTATCCTTCGACACCTTAGTGGTTTGTGTAGGCCCTGAGGGAAGTGGTGTATTAAGGTAGGGTGTAATTTGAGATGATGTAGCTTGGGATGAGACCGTAAACCTCTTCTGTTTACTCTCTCTCTCTCTCTCTCTCTCTCTCTCTCTCTCTCTCTCATTTTCTCAATCTCTGTCAGTCTGTCTGTCGCACTTTCTATCCATCTGTCTACGTATCTGTCTGTCGGTCTGTCTGTCTGTCTCCCTCCCTCCCTAACCCTTCCACAACATGGGACTCGTGTTCCCTGGACCTCACTTTCGACTGTATGAAGGTGAGAAACTTCCGCTTGGGTGTTGATCTTGGGATGTTGGAGTGACCCCTTCCCTATCCTTTCTCTCTTTCCTCAGCTCCCCCTTCCTTCCCCTCACCTCCCCTTCCCTTCCCCCTCCCCTCCCCCTCCCCCTCCCCTCACCTCCCCTTCCCCCTTGTTGTGTACACTGTTCCTCTTCTCGTCTCATCTTCTCCGTTTAAGTCCCCCATGGAGTCGTCTTGTTCTTCCTCGTTTTCTGTTCTTTCTTCCCCTTTCAACACACGTAGTCCAATCACTGTCTTGATGGTGATGATGATGATGATGGTGATGATGATGATGATAATGTATGGTGATGATGAGGATGACAAGATAATAGTAATGACGATGGTATGGTGATGATGAGAATGATGGTGTGATTATGATAGTGGAAATAATGAGGATGGTGATTGTGACGAATAAATCGACGATGGTGGTGATAAGGATGTCGATAATGATGATAATAGTGATGGTGATGATGATGATGATGATAGTTCTTAGAATGAAAAAAATGACGAATGAAAGAATGGAGAATGAGAGAGATGATGAAGATGCGAAAGAAAACGAAAAAAGTATGATGAAAATAGGAAAAAGGGGAGAGGTGTTGAAAAAAGGGGAAAACAAAGATGGTGATAAAAGGGGAAGGGAAAGAGATGGTAAAGATAAAAAACACTTAAAGAGGGAGAGAAAACCTAACCCTTAGGAAACCATCACAAACTTACCGTCACCATGATGGGGGATCACCACTGTTGGTAGGTGCTGGGTCACCACTGTTGGTAGGCGCTGGGTCACCACTGTTGGTAGGTGCTGGGTCACCACTGTTGGTAGGTGCTGGGTCACCACTGTTGGTAGGTGCTGGGTTACCACTGTTGGTAGGCGCTGGGTCACCACTGTTGGTAGGTGCTGGGTTACCACTGTTGGTAGGCGCTGGGTCACCACTGTTGGTAGGTGCTGGGTTACCACTGTTGGTAGGCGCTGGGTCACCACTGTTGGTAGGTGCTGGGTTACCACTGTTGGTAGGCGCTGGGTCACCACTGTTGGTAGGTGCTGGGTCACCACTGTTGGTAGGTGCTGGGTTACCACTGTTGGTAGGTGCTGGGTCACCACTGTTGGTAGGTGCTGGGTTACCACTGTTGGTAGGCGCTGGGTCACCACTGTTGGTAGGTGCTGGGTCACCACTGTTGGTAGGTGCTGGGTTACCACTGTTGGTAGGCGCTGGGTCACCACTGTTGGTAGGCGCTGGGTCACCACTGTTGGTAGGTGCTGGGTCACCACTGTTGGTAGGTGCTGGGTTACCACTGTTGGTAGGCGCTGGGTCACCACTGTTGGTAGGTGCTGGGTTACCACTGTTGGTAGGTGCTGGGTCACCACTGTTGGTAGGTGCTGGGTCACCACTGTTGGTAGGTGCTGGGTTACCACTGTTGGTAGGCGCTGGGTCACCACTGTTGGTAGGTGCTGGGTTACCACTGTTGGTAGGCGCTGGGTCACCACTGTTGGTAGGTGCTGGGTTACCACTGTTGGTAGGTGCTGGGTTACCACTGTTGGTAGGCGCTGGGTCACCACTGTTGGTAGGTGCTGGGTCACCACTGTTGGTAGGTGCTGGGTTACCACTGTTGGTAGGTGCTGGGTCACCACTGTTGGTAGGTGCTGGGTTACCACTGTTGGTAGGCGCTGGGTCACCACTGTTGGTAGGTGCTGGGTTACCACTGTTGGTAGGTGCTGGGTTACCACTGTTGGTAGGTGCTGGGTCACCACTGTTGGTAGGTGCTGGGTCACCACTGTTGGTAGGTGCTGGGTCACCACTGTTGGTAGGTGCTGGGTCACCACTGTTGGTAGGTGCTGGGTCACCACTGTTGGTAGGTGCTGGGTTACCACTGTTGGTAGGCGCTGGGTCACCACTGTTGGTAGGTGCTGGGTCACCACTGTTGGTAGGTGCTGGGTTACCACTGTTGGTAGGCGCTGGGTCACCACTGTTGGTAGGTGCTGGGTTACCACTGTTGGTAGGCGCTGGGTTACCACTGTTGGTTGGCGCTGGGTCACCACTGTTGGCAGGCGCTGGGTCACCACTGTTGGCTGAGGTTAGGTCATTGCTGGCAGGCGCTAGGTCACCACTGTTGGCAGAGGCGGCAACCAACACAAAGGTCAGACCCATTAACACCTGGACGATAAGTAAACAACAGAAGACCTGAGCGTTGACCCCGAAAGAGGGGCAGAAGGAGTGGTAGCTGGAGGGAGGAGAAGGAGGTGGTTGATGGGAAAAGCGGTATCTGATGATGCTGAGAAGAGGTGAATGGAGGGAGGGAATTAGGCAGGGGAAGTGGGAGATGAGGGAGAGAAGGAAGGGGAAGAGAGGAATCTTAAGTCAGATGTGAAAGGAGGAAAAGAAAGAGAGGGAAGGAAAGGTAGAGAGATACAGAAGAAGGAGAGAGGGGGGGATGGAGTAAGGAAGGGGAGGTTGCATGTAGGAAAATGAGAGAGAGAGAGAGAGAGAGAGAGAGAGTACTGCTCATGACCACACCCATAACGACACTGTAGTACACGGCAGGCTTCAGGTAATCTGGTGGCTCCCTACACGCCTCCAACAGGAGGTGACGGCAGTGTATGGTGTTGCCTCCTGTAGTGAGAAATGTCCCAGAATTAAACAACTTGACACCTGCCTTACAAACTGACCTCTTTACTCTACGTGTGTGAGTTGTCAGGATTAGGAACCCAGATTATTTACACCTGCTTTAGACTACCTAGTATTAAATGGAGGTGGTTAGGTTAGGTTAGGTTAGGTTAGGTTAGGTTAGCATTAGGGTGTTTAATCATCACAAGAAATAGCTGGGGTTCCTAATCTTCTTAAGAACCAAAATTTGATCTAGGTACTTCCTCTCTTCCTTAAGATTTCTCAGTTCCTTCCAACTTGAGTTTATGAAGTTGATGGTCTGTATGTTATAGAAATAAATCATAGGTAATTGTACTAAGTACCGTCTCATACAGGGAAGTGGTATGGGTTTGGATAGGGAGGTGGTGAGAGTAGGGAGGGGAGGAACTCAAGCTGGACGGGTGGGGGAAGAGGGAGGGAGGTGGTGTAGGCTGGATGGGGATGGTGGAGGGTAGGTAGAGGTAGGAGGAAGAGGAGGAGGAGCAACAGCACTGACATAGATGGAGAGATGTGGTGGTGGTGTTGGGTCGCGGGAGACAGGCGATGAACACAGAGGCGGGGAGGAGCCCTCGCCTCGTGATGTGCATGCGGGGACACACTGCCGATAATGACGACGTCGCCGCCGACGAAGGCCCACCACAGATACGCCATCGCTGTTCCTCTAGCTGCCGCAACACCCCGACGTCTGGTTCACCAGTCGCCGTCAGGTACTCTTGACAGCCGGATCGCACCTGAAGGGGAGTTCATTTCGTGGCGCTCCTGTGGTCATGTGGTGACTTGGTGGTGTTGGTGCGTCCTGGTGGCGGCAGGAAAGAAGATGGAGGAATGAGAGAGAGAAATGAGGAGGGGTAGGGGAGGGAGGGTGAGAGATGGGGAGGGGCATGGGGGGAGAGAGAGAGATGGGGAGGGGTATGGGGGGAGAGAGAGAGAGAGATGAGGAGGGGTAGGGGAGGAAGAGTGATGGGGAGGAGTAGGGGAGAGAGAAAGATGGGGAGGGGGTGGGAGAGTGAAAGAGAGATGGGGAGGAGGTGGAAGAGAGAGAGCGAGTGGGATGGAGAGGGAGTGAATAAGAGAGAGCGATGGGGAGGGATGGGAGAAAGAGGGATGGAGAGGGAATAGAAAAGAGAAAAAGGGGGAAGGGGCGGGAGAGAGAGAAAGATGGGGAGAGGGTGGGAGAGAGAGAGAAA